>JBAMJV010000290.1:0-176637 GCA_037951105.1 Echinarachnius parma | reverse complement strand
TAAGTGGCTGCAGTCAAAGAAAATGTGATGAGAGTGTAAGGCTTAGAGAAGAATAGAGGTAGGGAGGATCAAAGAAATAAATCAAGAAATGGAAAGAGACATGTGAACAAAAGACAGTTGATGAGGTGTGGGAGTGCACACTGGGGCACTGAGAGGGGAGGAACAATAGAGGGGATTATGAGTGTAGGGGATGGGAGGAGAGGATTAGGACAAAGAAAGTGAAGTGAAGTGTGTTGCAGGATCGGATGAATAGGATAGGCGAGTTCAAAGGAGAGAGTGGAAAGGATGAGGACCCAGTAGGTGATGATGTGTAGGGAAGCAACATAGACAAATGAATGGGACAGGGAGTGTAAAAGAGATAGTGAACAAAAGGAAGCCGAAATGGGTAGGTAATCAGAGGGAAGGTGGAGAGACAAATGAGGGTGGAACAATATGATCAAAATAGAGGTGGAACTATGCATGATGAGAATGTGGATGTATATGAATAAGCCCATGTCTATGGACAGTGTACCTATAGAGAGAAATTAAATGCAAAAAGTATAACATATTAATAAACTAACATGATTATGTGTATGAATGGTGACAGTGTATATAATGTAATCTCAAAGGAAACTAGAATGAATATATGGGGAAAATAAAATGGGAAATAAGAATATGAATAGTATGTGGAACAAAGTAAAGTATCGATATGGGGGGTGAAAACAAACAAATGGTGGTGCAGACGATGAAGGGGAGATGCAAAGGTTAATCACTGCCTTCTTGGATGTTGAGACCACGGGGATGAATGGTGCAGAGACGTCTTATCCAATACTTCTCTCTGCTGGAGCGGAGTGCGTCCGGACGGTTACCTAGAGATTCTATTCCCTGTAGAATCATGTCAGAAATGGAGTGATTAGGTAGGTTGAAGTGGTTGCCGACTGGGGCGTCATGTTTGGAGGTGTGGATGGTGGATCTGTGTTTGTAAAAGCGTCTCTTGAGGGTGTTCCTGGTTTCGCCTACGTACTGCATGCCACAGACTCTGCACGTGATAAGATATACAACATTGGTGGTGGTGCATGTGATGTGGCCCTTGGTATGGTGAGAGATGTTGTTGGAGTGGCTGGTGAAGGTATCATCCTGATGGATATGTACCTGACACACAATGCATATGTCGGCGGTGCACTTAAAGGTGCCTTGCTGTATGGGAGAGGGGTTGTTATTGGGGGTGGGAAGTTCAGCTCGAACAATGTGGTCCTTGAGGTTGCGAGGGCGTCTGTAGGCTAGGATGGGGGCATCAGGGACAGCCTGTTGGAGGCGATCAGAAGTGTGAAGAATGTGGTGATTGTTAGTCAATATGCGACGTAGGGGAGGTAAGTTGGGATGAAAGGTGGTCACTAGGGGTGTGACAACAGTGGTGCTCTAGTTGGGAGTCTTCTTCAGAACCTCGGATCTGAAGTTAACAGTGTTCAACCACGAAACTCGAAAGTCACGAACGAAAAATATTATTATAGAAATGTTGTAAAAAGGGCTGACTTCCCATCCAACACACATCACAGCGTCTGTAAAATATATCACATGCTTGAATCTCGAGAACAATCGTTGCATGTATAACGCCCGGCGCACACAAAATCGATTCGACCCGATCCGACTGGTTTTCCGTCGGATCTGGTCAGTGCATGATGCTTCACGACTCATATTTTCCTAGCCGGAAGCCAGTCGGGGCCGATTCAACATAATAAATCGGCTCCGACTGATCGCGGGCCCTCTCTATTTAGCTTGACGGAATGCCAGTCAGATCGGGTCGAGTAGGCTCTATGTGTTTTGGGCTTTACACATCTCACACATACCGCCGTTTGGTGGTGGATGTGTGTTGTGTGGTGAGGGGGGGGGGGGGGGGGGGGGTCCAAAATCTGTTTACCCGGCTCGGGGGACATGGCATACCAGGTTCCCATCTCGTCTTGATTGGAAATTATATCCGGGGAAATATACAATATGCGTTAAGGGCACAGGTTCCTATCGCACAGGAACGGTTATCCGGTTTGGGATGTTCACAACCCGTCTACCCGGCACAGGGGACCTGCCATTCCAGGTTCCCGTTACATTTCGTCCGAGACGGAAGCCGCTATCCGGTTCCAATAATTAAGTAATTATATGGGGGTGTAAAGGTCTATGAATATATCATCACACGATTCCCTAATGAGTAAAACTAGAGATAGCATTCATAAAAGATAAGGACACAGGGCATGGTTTAATTATTGGATTCGCGCAGAATGGCACGATTTAATGCAAAGTTATGCAGATATAACAGGTCCTGCTGGTTTGGCTTACACGATCGGTGTTACACTCCTGGGCAGCGGGGTCGTTATTTGGTGATATCATTGACAATCAATTGGTGATTTCACTGAAATGTCGCGGGGAAAATACGTATATACATTTCAAGGAATGCATACATGGAGGTTTATTTCATTGTCTTCGATCCTGTCAGATGTTTGTTTCTCCTAATGCATTCCGAACCTTCACAGGGAGGCTATCATCGGAGCATATGTCATGGGAAGTGTCGGGAGTGGTGTAGCCAGGTATTCCCCATGTAGGGGCTCCAATCTGCGAACGCGTAAAGCCCTCCGCACACAGAGCCGACTAGACCCGATCCGACTGGTTTTCATTCAGGCTATATAGGTCGGTTTCGCTCAGTCGTAGCCTATTCAACATGATGAATCGGCCTCGAATGATCTCCGACTGGCTCTTGACTGGCAAAACAGGAGTCCATGCAGAGGCAACGTATACATGGTATACTGAACCGACTGAAAACCAGTCGGATCGGGTCGAGTCGGCTCTGTGTGCGGAGGGCTTAAGCGTGAGCTGCTTCGAGGGAGGGATCCAGGGAGCGGAGCACCCCCGGAAGCTTTTGGATTTTAGCTATTATTTTGATCCGCAAAGCCCCCAAATCATCCGGCTAACAAGCAAGCAAGCCAAAACAGGAACATAAAAACGGGCCTGAGATGAGGGAGGGGTGCGGGCCCTTCTCGCTGTCTGTCTGTCATGACCATAGGTGCATGTAAGTGTTGTAGGGTGGGGGTGGCTGGGGGCTACGCCCCCGAGCAAACGGCACTATTCGGGGAAATGGCACATCAAATTCGGGCATAAGCATGTCATATTATTTATCCCATTCAGTTTTGTTATATTTAAAAACAACAATTATTAGCGATGATTTTCTTGCCCTTTCGCGCATGACTCGATAAAAAGACCAACATTTAAACTCTGTAAATGTATAAAATGGCCAAGAATAGTACGCAGGGAAACAAAAATAGGACACGTCACTTTAGGATAACGTACACATTTTTGTGGAAACTCACGTAGGCATGTCCCAACAGATGGTATTAGAGACGTATTACACCCACAAAACTCTCACCTTAAGAAGAAAACATGCGTTAGCTGCAGCAGGTTTCTAAATTATTCGGGGTGAATGTTTCCACGATCATAGTAAACATGTATATCCACATCTGCAGCATCGTTTACATGCCAACATTATGACCGATGACCTATACGTTGTACTGGGAAACGAAAACCCCAAATAAACGTCAAAATGTGACCGCCATGGTATTTTTAACCCATGTGATGCTTGCTGCATGACTTCAAGCTACCCCTACAGAGCCAACTGCTTGCGCACGTACGACGCTATATACGTACGTTATATTCTGGCAGTGTACACGCATTGTACAAGTATTTATATTGTTCAGTTCATGCCATCATCTTCAAACATGCATGGAGTGTTTGTCTTTCAATATATCATATTGATAATCACCTCCTACAAGCCAATTAACTTAGGCCTTACAATAATTGTGGATGGCACTAGGTGGTAAGGAACTTGTTTGTTTTAGGGTTTACACATAGACAAACATGGACCATATTGTCATAATGTTGAATACAAATGTACCCATCTTTCATGGAAACCGGAAGTGTGATCATCAGAGTAGACAAACTCATGCGCATGCGCAGGTCGGTCATTTAATGAGAAAATATTGTAATTTGTACACATTTGAAATAATACATTAATATTGTATACAACAATAAGCAACTATAAACAAAGTTTGCTATAAACTTCTCAAACAGTTAAAGTGAATATGTGCGCACATTTCACTCTTCTATAGGGTGAAATTTATTTCACTCATTTTGGAGTGAAAATTCACAATGAGTGAAGTGAATTCTCAAACCATGCAGACAGCTTACAACTAATTGTGAAGAGGTGTGCGCAGTCACGTGTCACTTTGAAGAATGTACAGTCAACCTTGTCTTAGTGGCCACCTGTCTATAGCATCCAACCTGCCTTTAGTTACCGCAAAAAAGTGAGCCTTTGCAGAGAAAACGAATGTCATGGAACCTGTCTATATATAGAGGTCACACCTGTGTACAGTGGCCACTTTTCTTGTTTCCTTCGGGTGGTCACTATACACGGGTTTGACTGTAGTGTACTGCGATAACTATCCCCCATTTTCCTGCAGAATGTGTGGTTGTACAGTACATTACACTTAAATATTCCACAGCTTTGTACCAAAATAGCAATATCGCCAACAATTGTATTTTATAATTCGTCTCACGCGCTGATCCAGTAATGTCGAGTGATTCTTGCAGGAAGGCTCATCTATGTTCTCGATAACAAAAAAAAAAAGGAGAATAACTAAGTGCGGCACTTAGTTTTTTCTTTTATACATACAAATGTCTTCCTTTTTTCGGAAGTGCTTTATTTCCAACGACGAAATTGAGAAATGGACAACACAGTGAGCAAGAAACAATTCATATATAGTGCCGATGACTGCGAGTGGGTGTGTGCGTGTCTGTATGTGTGTGCGTGTGTGCGTGTGTGTGTGTATATATATATATATATATGTGTGTGTGTGTGTGTGTGTGTGTGTGTGTGTGTGTGTGTGTGTGTGTGTGTGTGTGTGTGTGTGTGTGTGTGTGTGTGTGTGTGTGTGCGTGTGTTTGTGTGTGGGGCAACGGAGGCCTCCCTCCCCTTGTAAAATTCGATATATCCTTCCGAAATCCTAAAGCACAGAAAAAATGTAATAATACCTAGGTATATAATAGTTAGACTGGAGCAAGTTACTGTATACATAACAGTTTTTATTCACAATTTTGGTTTTTAAAAAAGTTTAAATCATATTCCTTTTTGGACCTGCCTTGATAAATTGTACTATGTTTGAAACTATTCAAAGGCATAGTATAATCTGGGCCCCGTTTCATAAAACTTTTCCAACTGTTGATAGTGTCCAATTATTGTAACTACCATGGCAACAGCTAAAACGCTTAATGATGATTGGCTGTTGCCTGTTGCCATAATAGTTGCCATAATTGGACACTTACAACAATTGGAACAGTTTTATGAAACAGCTCAAATAATTTACTCCTTATGAACTTGAAGCAAACAACAACATTATTTTTAGTCGTTTATTTAGAGGACAACAAATTAAAGGGATAGTTGAGTTCTGGTAAAGAAAGTACAGTTTTGGTTAAACTGATTGTTAGTAACCAAAACCTGCACCATTACATTATAAACTTAATAGTTATAACTCCACCATGCTCGAAAGGAATACAAAATTACAAATGACTAAGTAAAAAGCCTGTTATCATTCAAAAGGAGCCGTTAAAACTCAAGAGGGCGCTCTCTAAACACTCATCGGTTTCAACCATTTTAAATAAAATATTGTGCATGTGATGTTTTGTTTAAATAGTGATTAGATAGAGAGATAATCGACAACTATTTAAAAACCTCTTTTGTAAAATTTTTAAAAGGGGAAGCATTTAAAACAAAAATTTACGGCTGGTTCAAAATTATCGAATAATTGTGGGGCTCCACAATTATTACAAATGGGTATGTTTATGGATATTTCAGCAATTTCTGAACCGATTTTGATCAAATAAAGTTTATTCTGCCATTAAAATTGTATGCTCTTTCGAATTTGACACTCAATTTTTCATTATCTCACACAAAATATGTAGCGCCCTCTATACCAAAACTCAACTATCCCTTTAAACTGAATGTAACAAATGGGATTAAAGCAATCAGAAATAAACTCACGACAATGTCTGCTTCTCGATAAGATATTAAAATACATAATGTACAGGCATATAATTAAAATCTTCAGTAATATGGTGATTAAACACGTGTGCACACAGCATAGCAATGTCGTGCACTAATCGGCTCGGTCCACACGCGTCAGCTTATCCCGAGTTAATCTGAGTTAATTTGTGATGAAAACGTTACCACCGGATATTACTGTATGCGAGTTATGCAACATCATATTAATATTTCCGTGGAAACTGAAATTAAAATAATTATTCTATAAAGAGTATAATTCAACAAGAAGATACAATATCAAGTAGGCCTAACATAGACTGATTTTATTGATCGAAACTATAAAGATACAAAGCATTTATTATCTTTGATGCATTAGCTTGTTTATTCGGAGGAGGAATCATGACTATCGTGTATAGTGTGAACCCGATAGTCGTCTTGTAAATCGCAATACGTGGACAGGTGTGCACTTCACGGAAAACTGATCCAGGATATTTACATTCAACACGAGCAATATCAAATATCCCTAAATAAAAAATTTCTATTCATATTCCCGATTACTTTTATCGATCAAAAAACTAATTCCGGACATTGACACTCAAGTTTCATTGATCTTGTTGTATTGTTATATAAACTACCAAGATTAGCTGGCTCCTGCAAAACGGAAAATGCTTACAATGAAAACTATAATAAGAATGAGTTTTGACAGACAAAAAACTAAATCACATAATGTATTTTGAAGTTACCCCCCCCCCCCCCCCTAAAAAAAAAAAAAAAAAAAAAAAAAAATCATTTGATATATAAAATTGATTACTTTTATTAATATATTCCACCAACAGCTGTTGAAATATACGTCTCCAATTTGTTTTCTGCGAGTAAACATTAAAGGGACTTAAGTAACATTGTCAAAATCCTCAAAATCCAATTGGAATTCTAGCGGTTCCCTCATACCTTGTTGTATTCGTATTTAACAATAAAAGCATGGAACAGGTTTCGGTTTGTCAAATTTCCCTTTCGTTTAAAAGATATTTACGTTTCAAGTGTTCAGATGTTAAATTATCCACTGGACCGCGAAAACTGTGTACAAAGTGAGTGCAATGAGTTAGTGAATATCACTTTGCATTTTTGCTCATTACTCGGCCATATAACGTCCATCTAACTTGAAATTTTCACAGAACACCCAGTGGACATATCAGATAACAACAATATACATTGTATCATGCAACCACTCATCATGTTTTGCACATGTCAACAATGGGTCTACATAATGGAGTTAGTTCTTTTGTCATATACGTTCCTGGGCCGGTATTCAATTACATACTTAAGTCAAAATTTGGCTTAAGTAAGTAATTGAGATTTGATTAATTCATCAACTGAAAATCTTATCAAAAATGTTGATGTCATAATTTCTTCAAATATTACATTTAGATTTTGTTTTACTAAAGTAAAAGTCAAAAAGTCGAGTTCTCAGCCTAGAAAATGCTAAGTAAATGTCTTACTTAATCTAAGTATTGAATTGAATACCACCCCTGGTTCCTAGATAATATAGATAGTAAGCTTCTACAGAACCCTACACATATTATAGTATGATGATGTGTTTTCAAAATGATTATTTAATTTACTCGAAACCTATTTTCTAAACTTGCTGGTGGAATGGACTACTATTGAAAGCTGTTTCTTTTATTTATTAGAAAATAATTTTTGGAGTGTCGTTTCCTTTTAAATCTTGTCTACATATTTGATATCCACATCTTTAAAATATTGTCGATGCCAACCACAGCTCATTTTAAAGTCTAAAACATTGATAATATAATATAAGTATAAAAACAAAGAATGTTGCCAAATAAAAGCTTATAATTATTATGTTTTTTTGACAACGCAACATAACGGAAATGATCACCCGAATGTCGATTTGTATATTCAACTGAAATTCCCTTTTCAATTATCAAAACACGATGGTTATTGCAGTGATAATTTTATATTTACTTAGCCTCATTTCATTGTTAAATTAAAAAAAATACAATTAAACATGATGATAAAACATAATGCATGTAATGCAAAAGTTAATTACAAAGGATACATTTATAACGATTTACAAACTACCACAAAAGGTGAAGAATAAGAGTCCACATTTTACTCACCGCTCTGTTTTCCCGCCGAAATATCAGCTATCCTCCTCAATAATGTATTGTTTTTCCCGCGTTTGCTGGATGAATGAATGAAGTATTGAACGAAACTGGATCCGGAAAACAGCAAGCGAGAGCACGTAATGGTAGAAGTCGTGCAGATGGTGATTCAAAACCACTTTCTCTCGTGTGTGTTCTTTTTTTGGGGCGCACTTTTGTTTTTTGTTTTCCCACTGACTGTCGTGCGCGGAATCACCCACGATGATTTATACCAGAGTTCCGTCGTGCCGCGCCGTGATGAAGATGGTCGACCTCTATACTATATGCGATTCCCCAACTTATATCATCTCATAAGCGCGAGAGATGTTCAGGCATGCGCAGTTACTAGTTACAACAATGCGTATCGTATGTGCTTGACTTCCGTTTACGTTTATGAGGTACATAGCGCCGGTCACGTATCATATAGCGTGGGCAAACTGTTATGCTTATGGGTGATGTGTTTATCCCTCCCCCCCCCCCCCCCAATTTTGAAAATATAATTAATTTGGATTTTTGTTTGTTTGGGGGGGGGGGGGGGGGGTGGAGGTGCGCATGTTCCTCATATCACCCGATGCTACGCCACGGAAGTATAGCCTGTATAGTTTATCACGACTCGATTTTCTTAACTTCTGTACAGGAGTTGTCACAAAAAAACAACACTTGGGCTGAATGTATCTAGGCATTTATATTCACTTCGTGTATTCATTCTAGAGGAAAATACATGTCACAAAATTGTTTTGTTTTATTAAAAAGAAAATCTTTATAAACGGGATTTTTCTTCTTGTGGCACACCATAAATTTGATATAACCCCCCCCCCCCCCCCTCCCCCGGCCCTCCCCCATCCCCGAGGAAATAATTATGAATATACACGTAGAAGACAACAATAGCTTTTAATAAAGGCCAACAGTACTTGCTATGATTATTTCAAATTCTAATTTACTTCATAAACTAAAATTATCAAATGTTACAATATTACGCCGCTGCAATTACAAAGTATGAATCGAATGAGGGCCCTCGTAAACAATTATGTTAATATTTATGATTAACAAACACTCGGTCGACTCGGTCTCGATATACGAAAGGACCGTCGAGTGTCGAGCCCACGGAGCTATACTTCCCTGGCCAAGCCCCCTTAGTGTCGCCACATGTAATCACGTGACCATATATCCGGCCACGCGCGCCCGCCTATTATGAATTGTGTGCCACTTCCGCCACTTTACTTCCTATAATACTTGGGAGCACTTGGGTAGGGACGGCCATTTAAAAAAATCTAATGCATACAATGGCTGACAAAACGAAATCATGCAATATTCATTAGGACATTTCTTGAAACTTTCGCAACTTGACGAATTCAATGTTATGAGAATTAACGGCTAAATTGTACGTGACGCGACTGCATGCGCATATGCCGGGGAGATTAGACCACCCTCTAAATCGCCATAGCGTTTATTGTGTTGATTCAGTTAAAAGGTGTGACGCAAGTCGGGTAACATAATTCCAGACTTATATCTTCGGGAATAGTTTTGACGTGGTCTTTATACAAATTATATAAACATGCATGATAAATTAATAAACATAAAATGCAATTCTGCTTTAATTTAATACAAAAATAATTTATAGAAGTCATGTCAAGTACATTTTTCTTCTATCCATTATTTTGAATAGGTTGAAAACATGAAAGTGTTTGATAATGTTTAATTGATTTGAAAAAGTATTAAAGGGATCTAGTAACATTGTCAAAATCCTCAAAATCCAATTGGAATAATTACGTGATTCTCCTGTTAGATGAAAACCTCACTTTGAGGGCCTAAACTGTGGTCGTGATTATCGTGATTTTTTAGCACTCAAGCCTGCATCCAGTAGATTTTTATCAGGGTTGGCACTTTCTTAGAACCAGGGCAGATCTCTGTGATAGCACTGGGCCTCGGGGGCAGTTAACACAGTGTGGGATTGTTGACAGTAGTGATACAACTGTCAGAAACTGATAATAATGTGACCGAGTTGATTACCACGATGATGGAAAACAAACTAACGACACAATCACGTCATGTCTAGCAAGTCTCTCATACCTTGTTGTATTCGTATTAACAATATAATCACAATAGAAGCATGGGACAGGTTTCGTTTTTTTTCTTCGAATTTCCTTTTCTTTAAAAAGATTGACGATTGAAGTGTTCTGATGTTAAAATATCCACTAGATAAGCGCAACCGGGTACAAAGTCAGGGCAATGGATAAGTGAATATCACTTTGCATTTTGCTCATTACTCGGCCATAACGTCACAATGAAATCCAGACAACTTGTTGTATGCAATATAAGACACTAAATAGGATGAATAGTCCCTGAAAATTTGAGCACAATCGGTCAAGAAATAAGAAAACTATGGATCTTTGAAAAGAGCCATCTATTTCTACGAGTGACTCAAATTGGCAACTCACTCTGGCAAAGTTGTGAACTAGCTCCCCATACATTTTGTACACAAAATGTCAATTTTGTTCAATTTTCTCAAAATGTATGTTTACCCTTCGTTTGAGTTCCATGAGTTGGGGGAATGGAAAAGTGTGACTATGAAGAAAACTGTAAAAATGGGAACATTTGTGTACGAAACATATGGGGAGTAGTCCACACACTTATCAGAGTGTGTTGCCAATTTAAGGAATAAGTGGACATCTTTAAAGAGCCATAGTTTTCTTGCTGTTTGCCCGATTATGCTCTAACTTTTAGAGATTTGGCTACAAGCACAAAATATCTAGCTACAAAAACCCTGAAACGGGAGTTAAGGGGTCTAAGGAGCAGACTAAAACTACAAAATACATAGACTTGGAGCTACCAAAGACCTACGGAAACCCTCAAAAAGGCTCAAATGGTGGTCTAAGGAGCCGAACTAGAAGAAGAATAATGGCCTTGGCGCTACACAAATACATAGCCAAGTCATTCCGGGGGTCTATGGAGCCGAACTAGAAGAAGAATAATGGACTTGGCGCTACTCAACCTACTCAACTACCTAGCCGAGTCATTCCGGGGGTCTATGGAGCGGCAATTTTTGAAAATCGGGTATCTTTAGAGCTGCGATCGGGTGTGAAAACGGGGTTCTTTTAAGCGGCACATACCCGTCTTTCATTATACATGAGTGCCCCCCCCCCCCCGGATCAGATAACAACGGTACACATTGTATCAACCATTCATCGCTTTATGCACATGTCAACAAAGTTACTGGATCCCTTTAAGACATTGTTCGAAAAACTTTCAAGATGTATGATGGTATGGAAAACCGTCGGGAACAACGCAGATCGTCATTTTAGCCCCGATGATAGCACGTTGTCCGACAGCGAAAAAAATACACGGGGGCAAAGGGCGATTTTTCGTCCCTGAACCTTTGAAATCGCCCCCGCCGGGGCCAAAACCGTCGATATCTAAACTAAAACTTGAACTTGAAATTGCCAAAGAGGTCGCGTGTTTTGTATATCAATGATCAATTAACTTAATGTTTTCCAAACATGATATTAATTTGAGACCTCAATCATATACAAATATCAAAACTTAAAGGGATAGTTGAGATCTGGTAGAGTACATTTTTGGTCAAACTGAATTTTAGTAACCAAAACCTGCACCATTACATTACAAACTGATAGTTATAACTCCACCATGCTCGAAAGGAATAACAAATTACTAATGACTAAGTAAAAAGCCTGTTATCATTTTTAAAAAAAAATAGCCGTTCAAACTCAAGCGGGCGCTCTCTAAACCCTCATCGGTTTCAACCATTTTAAATGAAATATTGTGCATGTGATGTTTTGTTGAAATAGTTATTAGTTAGAGAGATAATCAACAACTATTTAAAATCCTCTTTTGTAAATTTGTGTAAAGAGGAAGCATTTAAAAAAAAATGTTAACGGCAGGTTCAAAAATTATCTAATAATTGTGGGGCCCCACAAGTATTACAAATGGTTATGTTTATGGATATTTGATCAAATAAAGTTTATTCTGTCATTAAAATTGTATGCTCTTTCGAATTTCATTTTCTCACAAAACAATTATTTTGTGTAGCGCCCTCTATACCAAAACTCAACTATCCCTTTAATATTCTTCTGAATGATATGTGATAGTTTCATAGAAAAGAAACTCTGTTTCCCTATGGGGACACTGTGTAGGTTGGTTCCAAACATTTATTCTAAAATGCTTCCCTTCCAGGAGCTACCAGAGAACTAATTTTTTTTCTTTTTTTTCAGAAATCCATCTTGCTTTAACATTTAAACAGTTTGCTAGCCTTGCCACGGGATATATTAGTGGTGCTTGTGTAATAATGATGAAGCGTATTCACGCGTTTGTTTAATAAATCCTTGAATAAGAACAATATTAAATGGCAGCGTAATTTGTCACTGTTGTCGACTAACCTAACCGCCGACAGACATGGCGGATTGGCTGGCTGCTAAAATGCCAAAAACAAAGGAAAACAACAAAATTTATGACAGTTCTTGACATTTACATAAATGACACAAAGAACTCTGTGTTTCAATTTACATGATTAAATTGTGTAAAACGGATTTTTTACAGCGTTTATGTTGTATTTGGTATATTATATACGAATAGGACGTTTTTATTAAATTAACACAAAAAATGTTAGTGTGACGTATAATGTACGAGTCGCGTGGATGTGAATAACCGTTCGTTTGATTGTCCGTATGTATGTTTGTGTTTGAGTGTGTATGTGTGTCTCCGTGTGTATGAAGGCTAGAATGCAGACAAATTAGGATTTTAAACTGTCCTAATGACGTCACTGCCAATTATCCCTAGCAGGGCAGT
This sequence comes from Echinarachnius parma, assembly GCA_037951105.1. Lineage (NCBI taxonomy): Eukaryota > Metazoa > Echinodermata > Echinoidea > Clypeasteroida > Echinarachniidae > Echinarachnius > Echinarachnius parma. Next base: position 163,617 of record JBAMJV010000290.1, on the reverse strand, counting down.
AATTTAACATGTCACACCGGCTTCTGTTTCGGCGTCAAGGCTGGAATTTACTGAGGAGTTTTATGTACAGAAATGTAGGTAGATGGATGTACATGTATCATGATTGAATGTCCATAGTACTGTCATAACTATAAACTTAGACTGTTAACTGTTAACTGTTAGACTGTGAGGTTAGGATTTAAAGGGATAGTTGAGTTCTGGTAAGGAGAGTACAGTTTAGGTGAAACTGAATTTTAGTAACCACAACCTGCATCATTACATTACAAACTAATAGTTATAACTAGAAAGGAACACAAAATTACAAATGACGTAGTAAAGATCATGTTATCATTCAAAAATAGCCGTTAAAACGTAAGAGGGAGCTCTCTGAACACTCATCGGTTTCAACCATTTTGAATAAAATATTGTGCATGTGATGCTCAGTTGAAATAGTGATTAGATAGAGAAATAACCAACAACTATTTAAATACCTATTTTGTTACTTTTTGAAAAGAGGAAGCATTTTTTTGAATTTTTAACGGCTGGTTCAAAATTCTCTAATAAACCCGGGGCCCCAGGTTTATTACAAATTGTTATATTTATGGATATTTCAGCCGTCTCTGAACCGATTTTGATCAAACAAAGATGATTTTATTACTTAAATATTATGCTCTTTCAAATTTTACACTCAGTTTTTCATTACCTCACAAAAAAAAAAGTAGTCTAGCGCCCTCTCTACCAAAACTCAACTATCTCTTTAATTAAAGCCATAGAGCAGTATTGAGAAAGTTACGGAAATCAACTCTATTGGCAAAACAAATTGACCAACATGGTTGAAATAGTATACAAGAGGGTTTATGTGGTAACATAATATGAACCATATAGCATCGTATACATGCGGAAATATATAAGGAAAGTTCCCGGATGCGCCTCCAGTTAGATTGGGCGAAAAGTTAAAAGCTAATTGTTCCGCCCGTCATCCCCGGCTTGAGTCTTGTAGCTAACCGCGATCGGCTAGCCAATCCATAATACTATACTACATGTATTTCAATTTCAATTTAAATCATGGTCTACATCTATTGAGCGTCATTTGTAAGCTGATGAAGATATAATCTACACTTGTTACTTGTTAACAATCTTGAAGCTATAGAGTACAGAAGCCATGACGTCATAAAAACACTTTTTTCGAATTTTCAAATTTGTACTTCATTTTCAGAAAGAGCATAACAAATAATGTCCAAATACCGAAAATCAAAGGAATAGGTTGCGTATTGGCTGAGATATGCCCATCTGAATGAATTTTACTTCAATGGGCAATCAGTGTTATAATGCACTGGTTCCTAAATTTAGGAACCAGTGCACTATAACACTGATTGCCCATTGACCAAAAAATCATTCGTATCTCGGCCAATACGTAACCTATTCCTTTAATTTTGTGTATTAATTTGGACATTATTTGTTATACTCTTTCTGAAAATGAAGTCCAAATTTGAAAATTCTAAACAAGATGTTTATGCCATTTATGACATCACACTTCACCACCTATACACATTTTGATAATGACGCCAAATAAATGTTTAAAAAAATAATTTTAGAGGGTGAAGTTTATTTGGTGCCGCTGGTTAGCAAGCACCAATGGCCGTATCATTGGAAATGAACAAATCTGATTTCAGCTTTTTACTTATATACAAGCACTAATCATGGTTCACTTTAAACCATGGTTTCAAGGGATAGTTGAGTTTTGGTATAGACTATAGAGGGCGCTAAACAAAATAATTTTTTGTGAGATAATGAAAAACTGAGTGTCACAATTTTAATGACAGAATCAACTTTATTTGATCAAAATCGGTTCAGAAATGGCTGAAATATCCATAAACATAACAATTTGTAATAAAATGTGGGGCCCCACAATTATTCGATAATTTTGAACCAGCCGTTAATTTTTTTTTTTTAATGCTTCCTCTTTTCCAAAATTTACAAAAGAGGTTTTTTAAATAGTTGTTGGTTATCTCTCTAACTAATCACTATTTCAACAAAACATCACATGCACAATATTTATTTCAAACGGTTGAAACTGATGAATGCTTAGAGAGCGCCCTCTTGAGTTTTAACCGCTCTTTTTGAATGATTACAGGCTTTTTACTTAGTCATTTGTAATTTGTGATTCCTTTCTAGCATGTTGGAGTTATAAATATTAGTTTGTAATGTAGCCTAATGGTGGAGGTTTTGGTTACAAAATTCATTTTGACCAAAACTGTACTCTCTTTACCAAAACTCATCTATCCCTATCAGTTAACCCTCTTTGTGATTTCAAAAACAAAATGTGCTATATATGTTGTTGTTCTTATTTTCAGTGTGGAGCTTATACATCATGTCAAGCCATGGCCTTCTATACGCTCATACACACTCTGTATAATTAAATGCAATTCATGTGTTTCTGTTTTTTTAAGTGAAAATTAATTAATCATTCGAAATAAGAAAAAAAAAACGTCTGGAATGGCCAGGCGACAGTTTCCCCCGACTGATTAAGTTGTCACGAATGTCGCATCCTAAATTACCTCTCTTTAATCAACAGTGCGAATGAGCACGAAACCATCGTATCCAATCATGAAGTAGGGTATACGGTTGCCTCAAGATGCGTTGGAAATAATTGTCTCGCGTCTTATTTTAGAATTCAATATAATTCCCCAATTGTTGGCTTAAATGATTTCCATTATGAATTCGCTTCTACAATCATTGTATTTATAATTATAATCTTTAAGTTAGGTCAAATGTATTACGTGTAGCAATACAGCAAAGAGTATACAGACATGACAGCGCGTAGTCTATTTAATAAAATGTAATAAAATGTTGATTAAAGAAAAGGTTTTGGTCAGCATGACTAAAACCTTTTATGACTTAAAGGGATATAGTAACATTGTCCAAATCCACAAAACTTATTTAGAACTTTAATGGTTCTATCATACATTGTTGTATTCGTAATACCGATAGAAGCATGGAACAGGTTACTTTGGGGGTTTTTTTCTTCAAATTTCTCTTTTTATTAAAAAAGATATTTACGATTGAAGTGTTCGGATTTATAATTATCTCCTATAATTATAACTGGGTACAAAGTCAGTACAATAAGTTAGCGAATATTACTTCGCATTTTCACTCATTACTCGGCCATATAACATCCATTTAACGTGAAATTTTAACACATTACTTAGTGGACGTATTATCATATTACGGAAATACACATTTTATCAAATATTCATCACTTTCTGCAAATGTCAACAAAGTTACTAGATCCCTTTAACAAGGAAGCGCTTGACATCAGTCACAACACCAATTTTATTTTCTTAAAATACTGATTATGTTATTAACAAAAGTGATCAATTATTAGATTCATAATATTTTCAAAAAAGTGATATTCGAGACTTCAACCATATACCAATATCTGATTCGTTTGAATGATGTGTGAAAGTTTCGTGCGGGGGAAACCGCCATTTACATAGTAGAAAAGGTGAAGATTCATGTCAGATTGTCTCACCTTTTGCCCATCGATTTTGAAGATATTCAAAATAAAAAATAATTCCTGGAGCGCTACTGTCTTATTTAATAAACTTCTCAATATCATATAAGGGAGACATTTGGAGAAAATCAATATCAAAATAGTTATTTGTTTACCGTAAGCCAAACCTCATTTAAAGGGACTTAGTATCATTGTCCAAATCCTCAAAATCCATTTGGAATTATAGCGGTTCCCTCATACCCTGTTGTATTTGTATTAACAATAAAATCATAGGACAGGTTTCGTTTTTTTCCAATTTCCCTTTCGTTAAAAAGATATTTACGATTGAAGTGTTCAGATGTTAAATAATCCAACGGATCGCGAAAACCGTTTACAAAGTGAGTGCAATGAGTTTGTGAACATCACTTTGCATTTTTGCTCATTACTCGGCCATATAACGTCCATTTGACTTGAAATTTTCACACAATACCCTGTGGACATATCAGATAACAACAATATATACATTGTATCGACCATTCATCAATTTTTGCACATGTCATCAAAGTTACTAGATCCCTTTAAGCCCCCTTTAAGATACGAGAGAATGCAAACATTCCAAGTGATTTCGATTGAATTTGACAAGGTTAATGGATCACATGAGCGTAGACAGAAAAATCCACCTCGTTCTGGAGTGGTCCTTTAATATTATGACGTCATACTATCCAGATGGTATAATATACCGTGCGTCCCAAAAAAAACTATACACTTTTGAAATGGCTGCCGAATAAAAAATATATGATTCTGGGGGAAAAGTTTTATATGTATGGAAAGCTCATAAACTCAACTTTCATATGACACCAAAAAGTCCGAAAATAATTCATGCTTGGGTGAGCACTGCTCACTTTTGTAAAGGGTAAGAAAATTAGGTTGCGCAGGAATTAGCCTTCCAATTTGTGAGAGGTAAATCCTTTGAAAACTATACACTTTTGAAATGGCTGCCGAATAAAAAATATATAATTCTGGGGGAAAAGGTTTATATGTATGGATAGCTTATGGACTCAACTTTCATATGACACCAAAAAGTCCGAAAATAATTCATGCTTGGGTGAGCACTGCTCACTTTTGTAAAGGGTATGACAAATAGGTTGCGCAGGAATTAGCCTTCCAATGTGTGAGAGGCAAGTCCTTTGGAGCTTACAAAATTGAGGGTGATATGATAAATTCATGATCAATTGCTATCAGTTTGGGTTTGCTGAGTGAATTTTATGGTTTATTAAACCAAACTTTTATGCATGAGTGAACAGGAATTGCATTTTGTTATTGTAGCATTGTAACTTTCCCTGGTAGTCTCAGTGGTGTGTTCATGGGAGTCAGGATGGGGTGATGGTACATGTACATGTACCGATTGACTGATACATTGTTGATTAAGTGATTGATAGCTGAATGTTGATTGTCTAATTCACGGTATTGATTGATTGACTGATAGATTGTGATTGATTTCAGGTGTTAATGAATAATAGCAACCAGTCCAATTTGGGAAATGTAGGTAGAATTCGGGATAAGGGAAGGTGGTCTGGATATTTTGGAGTGGAGACCAACGAATATGAATTGTCAAGATATGCACAAGCACACCCAGGAAGAGAGAGAGAGAGAGAAAGAGAGAGGGGGGGGGGGGGGGGGGGGGGGGGGGAGGGGCATACATGTCATCTTGACACTTATCCCATCTACCCAACAAAGTCCAACCCTACATTTCACCTCCTCTGCACCATGTACCATCACCCCGTCCTGACTCCCATGAACACACCACTGAGTCTACCAGGGAAAGTTACAATGCTACAATAATAAATGCAATTCCTGTTCACTCATGCATCAAATGTTAATCCCATAAACCACAAATTTCACTCAGCAAACCCAAACTCATCACATTTGATCATAAATTGGTCATATCATCCTCAATTCCGTAAGCTCCAAAGGATTTACCTCTCACAAATTGGAAGGCTAATTCCTGCGCAACCTAATTTTCATACCCTTTACAAAAGTGAGCAGTGCTCACCCAAGCATGAATTATTTTCGAACTTTTTGGTGTCATATGAAAGTTGAGTTTATGAGCTTTCCATACATATAAAACTTTTCCCCCAGAATCCTATATTTTTTTATTCGGCAGCCATTTCAAAAGTGTATAGTTTTTTTTGGGACGCACGGTAGTGTAAAGATGATAATGAAACAACACACAGTCTCAGTGGACCAAACCCTCGGAATATAGACTGATATTTCGGTCTAACATGAACGTTGCTGTCATAATTATGTATTTGCTTCTTTGTTTGTTTGTTTGTTTGTTTGCTTGTGTGTTGTTGTTGTTGTTGTTGTTGTATTTGTAGTGTGTTTACAAAAGATAAAAAACACACGGTCGGTCAAAATGTGGCTGCTTTTCAGAGAATTCATCGTGCATAATTCATAATACAAATACGAATACATTAAAGGAGGCAACCACGCAGAGAACAACACAGGGTTATTATGTTTTGGTACTGTTGTTTGATATTAGTTAGATGTCCAACACTTTGCAAAGGGTCGTGTAATTCATAAACAATGCAATTAATAATCGACACCTATACACAACCAACAGGGTCGATGGTTCCGTGAGCGCCAAACGTTTTGCGAGTGCGCCAACTCTACACACGCGTAAGTTTGGATTCAATAATGATTATAATCACAGAAGACTTGTACGTCCTAGGCAATGGAGTATAGTCTAACTTTATGGTGATGAGCTTTCAAATTATATAATTTGTCTGGAAACCTATTTGTCTTTACTTGTTGGTGGAATGGATTACTAACAATGTTACCTTTCAAATATAAGAATATTATTTTGGGGTGTTGGTTCCCTTTAAATAATGTATCTGAAACTTTACTTTGAAACTACATACTACAATAAAACAATAAACACAACAATTATAATACAGTAAAGGTGTTTATAAAGTTTAATACATTATGTCAAACAGATAAAGGATTTACATTTGTGTACAAAAATGACAGAAGTAAAACGACAAAAAATTTAATGAAATCAATACAAGAGCGCTTATAAATCACATATAAAAATGCATTGTGTGGAAGTATAATGTGGTAAAAGTAAAGATAATTATTTTGACGCAATTTCATATTTTGACTATGACTATGTTAATCTCATAATATTTCGAACTAAATATTGATCAAAGAAAAAAAGGAAAAGAAAAAAGAAAGACGCACAACGTTATATACGCACACAATGATATGAGTTCGGTTATTATCATCCTGCTTTATAGATTATGCCTTTGAAACTATACCGGGATAATAATTTGATAATTTTTTTTGTTCATATATTATATTATTTTTTTAAAATATGCCAATTGACCGATATTTTAGACTTCATGATTCCACGGTGACTTGGGTAAGCTTACCGAAAGAATCAGTAAGCAGTCACATTGAATCTTCACATAAAAACAGGTATATGCTGATTGGCCGCTGTGGTTTGTGGGTAACCGAAAGAATTTCCCATCAAATTAGATTTATAAGAAGAACTTCGCGTAATGGATCCGATCCGAGTTGGGTATAACATTATTTCTATTTCATTCCACGCATTTTTATATTTTGCCGAAATTAATAACCGTGCACCTGCATATTATGGGATCGTTTCCGATATTCGGACGGTGCATCGGGAATAGCCGACGTCTTATTTTCAGAGAATTTATTGATTTTTGTAGGCTGTGTCTTTGTGATATGATATAACAAATGTTGGAAATTCGTAAATTAAAGTCACTTGCTACCTGTTCCATTTTTCAATCAATGAATACAATTGAAAGAGAGGAAAATGTATAACCTTGAAATATCGTTATAAAATCTAGAGGATAATCGGAATAGGGGACCGGAGCAGATCGGGAGCAGAGCACACGATGCTCTTGTGCTCTTGTGTCGTTGTACACAGACACACAGTTATGACTATCCAGTGGATCGTTACACATCCGAACACTTCAATCGTAAATATCTTGTTAAGGAAAGGGAAATAAAAATAAAAAAACCTGTTCAATTATTCTCTTGGTAATGCGAATACAACATGGTACGAGAGAACCACTATAGATTTCTAAAGAAGTTTTGTGGATTTGGACAATGTTACTAGATCCCTTAATATCATTGGTCTAATAATATTGCAATGCGTTAAACCAAACCCTGTATACTTATCGAAGTATATGTCTTATAATTCGCGTCATCGCGTAGAATATTCTTCCTTAACTTTTGCATATAGAGGCCACCTACCAACTCTTGTTTTCTTTGTTTATATTACATGTTCTTGTCAACATTTAGTTATTATCATTTTCTTTTCATTTTATACTATTTTGATAAGACGCAATTACCCCCGGGTACCGAATATTTTACAAGCTAATTTGCGTCTTTTTGGTCTCCTACATTTCACATTATGTTACATAACTTGTTTTTGATTGATTGTGTAATTTATATTGTTTATTATAGTTTTGTGTATTTCATATTATACTATATTTATGAATATATTGTGTGTTTGTTTATTTACTTGTTAATATGAAAAACATTCAAATAAATAAATCAAATCAAAACTCCCTTACATCTCAAATAATTATTATTCTTTCAGCTCGAAATTTCGCTTCGACTTTACATTCTTGTTGAAATGCACGACCTTTCCTCATATTTATAAAAAGCAAAAGCTAGTGAACAAAACGTTTTCTTACATGTATATGATGTTTATTATATTTGCAATAACTCCCTTCATATTACTCCCTCTTAGGCCGATTTAGTCGTTAAAAATCACACACATAAAAGTAAGCAATAAAACTGTATATAAACAAAACCAAAAAGGTCTTAACTACCCCCCCCCCCCCCCAGATATTGTTTGTTGATTTCTTGTTTCCGTTTAGTTTGCACTAACTATTTTTTAATTATGAGTGTTTAGTACGTTATTTATATATTATGTAAAATGGAATTGGGGTAATATATAGGCAATTAAAACAAATCCGGTAAAACCAAGACGTCAAATCAAGTGAACCTATATTATAAATAGGTTACGCTTAATTTTAAAATGTGCAAAATACCGTAACAAGGAATCTTGGTTTACTTCTAGAATTAATATATAACTCGATCGTCCAATTAACATATTTTTCCAATCAAATGTAAACATAGTACGGTAATAGTCGCAATGCGATAACGCACGGATAATAATAACAGTAATGCATCTATTCCATATGGTTTTTAATCGTTAGGTAATTAAGATAATTAAATTGTAATAATTACAATCAACAGTTGTATTGATTTTTTCTTATCAAAATTTAAATTGGTGATATGAACATTAAAATGAACAGTATATTAGATTGTATATCAAATTCGCTGAAATTGTTGATTATCTAAATTTTAAATAAACAATATTGGATCTGCATTCAAATTAAATATTGTTTATTTATAATACAAACACAATAATATTTAATGAAAAAGTGCACAGTGTGGCTATTCGCATTACAAATCGAGATTGGACTCGTATTCTCTGTTTACATTACTAGCATCACCAACAGCTTGCTTGCTAAGTCCTATGATCAAATGAAAAATAAACTTGAAACTTGAAACTTGAAAGATACGTAAGAGAACTCAAATAAATTGATTTTACCGATCTGTTAAACAAAAAACAACCGCTATATACACCCCAGCTGTTCCAACTTAGATTTTGCAATCCCCATTGGGTTAGTTCCGGGGCCCATCACGTTCCCGCGGAAAATGAGTGATTTAAAATTCGGTGTTGTAATAGTAACCACTAACACCAGCCTTAACACCGAACTTGAAATCACTCAATTAATGGGTTTATATCGCTCCTTTGATCGGCACGACCGTGAAGTGCGTCGCAATCGTTGTCTATACAGTGCGTTTAAAAAAAAACCGTTACACTTTTGAACAATCTGTCAAAATTACATTTCAAAATATTTAGAAGATTTATTCATGTCGATAGATTCCCAATAATCTCATCTATCAAGTGCCACTAACAAAACAAATTTTCGTTCAGGCTTGGGCGAACACTGACTGTTTTTGTCCAGAGTGTGAAAAATGACTTGCGCCAAATTGAAAGAAGAGGGAAAATTAAACCAGCAGTCCGAATAAGTACTCCCATTCAAACAAATTGCTCTTTGCCATAATTTTAATTATTTCATTGCTTTATGCCAGAAAATTCCTAGACTATCATAACTTAATCCTAAATGTATGCAAAAGAGCAATTTGTTTGAATGGGAGTACTTATTCAGATTGGCGCAAGTCACTTTTCACACTCTGGACAAAAACGGTCAGTGCTCACCCAAGCGTGAACAAAACATTATTTTGTTAGTGGCACCTGATAGAAGAGACTATTGGGCATCTATCAACATGAACAAATCTTCTATACATTTTGAAATGTAATTGTGACAAATTTTTCAAAAGTGTAACGTTTTTTTTTTATACGCACGGTAATGTAATACGGCGGTAATTTAATTTACTTTTCCAAAAAATCAACACATTCACAAAAATTCATGGTGATTTATGCAAATTGTAAATAAATATTTTGTGCTTGTAAATCACGTAATTATTATCATAATGAAATGTTGGATTTCAGTACAAACAGATAATTATTTCAAAATAAATCAGATTATTAGCTCGTGCGGCAATCTTGTGGCTCCTTGAATCCTTAATTGTGATATTTTAACCTGAATTTGACGCTTTCTATACAATGTCACACTTTCATTATACATGTACCATTATATCGTAGAGGTGATGAACCCAGTTATGTTGATCTTGGATATTTCTTAGATATATAACATAAACGAGCAGTTGGAATGTTTTAATGGCTCTTTTTGAATGATAACAGGCTTTATAGTCGTTTGTATTTTTGGTTACATATACCTTTCGAGAATGATAGATAATATATTAGTTAGCTGAATGTTTTGCTGCAGGTTTTGGTTACTAAAATTCAGTTTGACCAAACCTATACTCTCAATACCAAAAAATAAATCAACAAAATCATCAACATCATCATCTAACTCATCCTCCTCATCATCATCATCAACATTATCATCATCATCACCATCATCATCACCACCACCACCACCATCATCATCATCATCATCATCATCATCATCATCATCATCATCATCATCATCATGCAATTCCTCCTCCTAGCTCCCGCCATCCTCCACCTCATCATTTTCATCCATCATCCATCAATTTCCATGATGAACAGGGGTGAACATGCATGCATCTGTGGAAGGAGACTTTTTGAATTCGGGTTTCATTCAGAGCGTTCGAACTAATTGTCACTTCTTCACTTAGCCATTATACAACATTTGATTTTATTGGTGGGGGATCGGAATGGGATGGGACTGTAGCCCCAGAAATTTGTCCAAAGGACAATCAATAAATCATTGTGCAATCAGAGAGGATGAGGAGGTGCATGCTCTCTGTTGCAATATCGTGCGAATGAACCGCCGCGGCACTAGATTGCGTAATTTCCCGAAATAGGTCAGTCGTTCGGGTTCATTATTTCGATCATGCCAGCTGTGTGTAGACTTGTGTGTACACCATTGATGAATTTCATTTCATATTTTTATCGAGTTTTAATTCATCAAAAGCAAGAAAAACAACTTCCATAATAATTGTAGCTGGTATGTTAGGATGTCAAAGAAACAGAAACAGCGTACCAAGGGAAATGTTCGCGTAAGTATCACAATAAAATTGATGTTAATTTAGCCGGCTTTTTATTACAGCCCCACTCGTAGAGATTGGCGTGTGTTACTTTTTCGATTAGACATCAACATTTATTTTACACTAGTCTACATTTTACAGTGAGTGTTACACTGCATTGGAAATTGAGTCAGACATAATCAATACAAGTTGCATCCTTATATTTGTATCACCTTGCTGTATTTTATTATAATATTTTGCAGACAAGTGATTGATTGAGTAATCTTTTTCAAATTGGCAATTGAGTAACGGTCGGATTGATTGTTGATTCATCAGCAGAAATCATTTCTATTTTCATTTTCATCAGACATCAATGACATTAGTTCATTAGTGTGCAATTGTGTATATGTCTTTGTTTATCGGGATGATTAAGTCCTGTTGTTATAGAGAATTATGGATTTGTGTGGTAAATTATTTTGTTTTGTCTGACTTTGTCTTTGCAGCCATCGAGCAGTGGACGAGCTGCCGAGCTCCTGGCAAGAGAAGGAGGCGGCCATGTTGGATTTGTTGGGTTTGGTTCTATGTCCGGTGACCTGGGCTATGTTCCCACCAGTCTGGGCTTTGAGGACCAGGATGCAGAACTGGACGGAGACTTCAGGATGGTCCTGCGCAAGCTGACCAAGAGAGATGTTGTCACCAAACTCAAGGTATCTATCTTACACTTGTTTAGTAGTTCTGGGATAAGGATTTCTAATTGAGCTGTATTCGAAAAGCTAATTAAAAGTACATATTGTATGTAACGATATATCGGTACATACAATTTGAAAATAATTGTTAGTCCTTAAAGCAGGGCTCGACACTAGCACTTGATTGCTTGCCCGGGGCAAGTAAAAATTGATGTTGGGCAAGTAAAATTAAAGATATGGTCTAGTTCGGTTGCCCGATTGGGCAACTAAATATTGCTTAGCCTTAGATGTGCAATATAATTGCTTAGATACATTGTAAATGTTATCTAGAATCAAGCAATAAATTTGCCCAGCGAATTGAGCTACACAACGCAATCAATTTTTCTTTTGTGTCGGGTTGATTTACATGGGCAAGTAGATTTCTTGTTCTGGCAAGCAAAATTAGAAAATTTATGATTTAGTCACATGATCTGACTTACAATTAATTGCAACTTTACGATTGATTGCATCTCTTTTTACAACGGGCCCCAGGTCATTAGGCAAGGAGTGCACATGTGTTAGTGAACTATTAACCCACTGCTTACAAGAACCTTATGGAACCTGTACATATGTAGGATTGCAAAATCTAGTTGGGAACAGGTTATCATTATGATAATTACAGTGTTGCGATTCTTTGACAAGTATGCTTTTCCTTCCAGGCAATTCAAGAGTTTCAGGGACTGTGCGCAGAGAAGGAGGAGGATACAGTCATCAGTATGCTGCCACACTGGCCACGGCTCTACAACCGTCTGTGTATGGTAAGTAGAATAATATTAATGATACAACATGTTTGTAGAGTGCCTAATGCAGAACAGCTTCTAAGTGCTTTCATCGTTATCATCCCGGGTCATCCCTGGTACGGTTCATATTATCTTGGACACCTTCTCAACTCCCCTGGGAGCATACTACTACTAGTGATGATGACAATGATGTTAATGATATTTAATAATACAAGAACTACTTCTGCTACTACAACATTCATCAGTATGTTGCCTCATGACCTTACATGCACCTATGCTGCTGCTACTACGTCCAACAGTAATCAGTATGCTGCCTCACTGGCCACGGCTGTACAACTGTTTATCCATGGTAGGTAGAAAAGTGAAAACATACCACCCATCTCTACCAATATTGTTCATTGCAGAACGAGATTCGCTGGTCACTCGTTTATGGCCAAAAACTACTGTCCTACAGGGTAAAACTAAGTGTACGACAGTCAAACATGCTTCCTCTTACAACAACAAAAAACAAAAAATGAGTCTTTATAATTATTTATCACCTATTCTCCGTATACTCATGAAACTGTCAACTTTACATCCTATCCACAGGACCATGACAAGAGGGTGAGAGAGGCCAGCCAGCAGGCGTTCTGTAAGGTGGTGCAGCGAGTTGGGCGCAACCTCGCCCCCCAACTGAAGGCGATCATGGGGTGCTGGTTGATGGCGCAGAACGACCCGTTCGTCCCCGCTGCCTCGGCTGCGAGGGCTGCCTTCAGCGAGGCGTTTCCGGGCCAGGAGAAGCGGTCTAACGCTGCAGTCTTCTGCAAGGCTGAGTTGCTTCAGGTCAGTCACAGGATAGTGTCTATTTACAGTTGAAGGGATCTAGTAATATTTCCAAATTCCACAAAACTTACTTAGAACTCTAGAGGTCCTCACTCCTCACATATATTGTTGTATTTGTATTACCAATAGAAGCATGGAACAGGTTTCGGTTTTCCAAATTTCTTTTCCGTTATAAATATATTCATGTTTGAAGTGTTCGGATTTGAAAGTCTCCAAGAGAGACTTTCAACTGTGTACAAAGTAAGTGCAATGAGTTAGCAAATATCACTCTGCATTTTTGTTCATTACTCCGTCATATTACATTCCTTTACCATGACATTTTTACACAGCACTCAGTGGACAAATTAGATCATAGAAATACACATTTTGTTAAGTTAACAAAATTTCATCGAGTCATCATGGCAATAAAATAATATATTAATCATATTTTCAAAATTAAAACAAATAGTTGATACAAATTGTTGATGAAATTGACATTATTTTGTTTTAACACTCATAATGTATTACGTCCATGTATATTTTATCATATTTTCATATATATATATATATGTGATTTAATCAAATTGTCTTCCACTTGCAGCTGTACAAGGACAACCTCTTCAAGGAAACGGCACAAACCCTGAGTGATCCAAAGTGAGTTACCCTTTTCACCACCCAAATGATAGGATGCTCCAGCTTTCATTTGAGTAGATGGCCTAGTATAATATAAGTGGACCATCACTCCACATTTGTTTTTATGTGAAAGAGTTTAGTTTTAACTATCCACTTGACACTTGATTAAATGTACAAACTATGATATGAGATATATTTTACTAGAATTTTAAACTTATGATAAATACTATCAACCTACTTGAGGAGTCTACAGTATAAAGGATATGTATTGTTGTTGGAACAAGTTAATTGTTTATTCTGATTACAATACGAATGGGACTGTCCGTAGACTTTATCCACATACCCATGACAAATTGATGATAGTAGAGTTATAAATCCCCCAATTCACCATGAAATTCACGTGCAGGTGATAGAAATACTGATTTCCGGATATTGTTTATGTATATGTACAGGTCATAAAGCAAATTGTTACAGGAGAAGAGTTTTAGAGTGGATAGCCTTTCTCTGTTTACCTCAAGTGAGTTTCTTCATTTTGGATATATGTATATAATGTACATAGATTAAACTGTGCTAGGAGTTTGCATTCATACAAGTCTAGATACAACAAACTCTTTTCTCAAATACATACTTTTATACATGTTTGTTTGTTTTGTTCATCAGGTCATTTAGCAAAGAGGAACAGGAGGAGAAGTATCTGAGAGTGGTGAGCTCTTCTCTGCTTGCCCTCAAAGAGTTTGTCAATCTCTTGCCTGAAGCACAGCACAAGAGCACCGAGGAAGAACTGATCACCATTCTCAGTGAGGACAGACTGTGGAAATACGCCAAACACAAATCTCCATTGGTAAGATGAGCAATGCTAGAAATGTTACCTTTTCTGCCTTGTGGCCCAGTTGGGCAATCAAAAACAAGATTTTGTTTTCAAATTCTAGTGGCCTGAAAATCTGAAGAACCCCCCTCCCCCCTTCTACCCCCCCCCCCCCCCCACACCAAAGATTTAAATAACACAATTAAAAAAAAAAAAAAGTAGTACAGCTTTGTAAGTTTGTAGGGGCACTGTGTAAGACCCTGCCTTCTATCTCGCCCCCTTTCATGCCCAGGCTGGCCCCCAGCCTCCTACACAGCATGAATAAGTCTCCTACTTAACTAGTTTTACTCCCAAAATGTACTATTTAATCCAACAATCTACAATTTACTTGTCACATTTGAATCTGTTTTTTATCAATATTTTAAATGGTTAAATGGCAGATCAGAGTTGCGTTGTACAGCTTTGTAGGGGCCCCACTGTAAGACCCTCCCTTCTTTCTTGCCTCTATTCATGCCCAGACTGGCCCCCAGCCTCCTACACAGCATGGATGAGTCTTCTAGTTTTACTTCCAAATGTATCTTCCTTCATTTGATCTGTAATTTCAATAATATTTAAATCTGTTTTATTCTCAATTGCAGATCAGAGGTGCGTTGTACAGCTTCGTAGGGGCGCTGTGTAAGACCCTGCCTTGTATCCTGCCCCCTTTCATGCCCAGGCTGGCCCCCAGCCTCCTACACAGCATGGATGAGTGTGACCCGGCAACCGTGGGACCTGTGTGGGATGCGATCCTCAGACTCATCTCAAGCCACCAGGTTTGTGATGATGATGATGATGATGATGATAAAAATATCTTTTTTACCCGTGGTAGCGTTTTCAAAGTGTTTTTGCACTGTTGTCCCCTCCCCCTCTCATGTAACGCCAAACAAAAGAGAGTGAACAGTTAACTTGCCTATTTTTTGTTCATCTTGGATGTAGGGACATTTTGTCCCCTATTAATTTCATCAATTTAATGTAGGATTTTGTATTGAAGCAAAAGGGCAAATGTATTCCCTTTACTTTGTAGCCTTTTTCCCCTCTCCCTACTCAATAAATGCCAAAGTAAAGCGAAAGGGCAATTATTTGAATCGTTAAATGTTCCTCTTTGACTAGGATGTAGGAATACTCTATCATTCTATTTCTTCATTTGTTCATGTAGGATTTAGTTTGGAAGCATGTGAACGTGAGCAAGGCAGTGCTACCCAAACTGTGGTCCATCCTTCGTCAAGGGGGCAACAGTCTCCCCTTCACTATCAACCCTTGTCCCCTCCCACAACTCCCTTAATGCCAAATAAAATAGAAAGAACAATTTGTTTACCTAATTTATGTTCCTCTCTGCTTTTCTACCTTTTTGTTGTTTGAGGAAAACGTATGTTGTAGGAAGATAAGCAGTCTGTATTTGTATAAAGTGCCTAGAGATGATTTTCATAAAAGGTAAGTGATATATTATTTAAATATATTATTATTAATTATTTATACTCATTTTTTCATATCTAGGATTTAGTTTGGAAGCATGTGAACGTGAGCAAGGCAGTGCTACCCAAACTGTGGTCCATCCTTCGTCAAGGGGGCAACGGTCTAGCTGACATCATCTACCCCCACCTCCTGCCCCTACTTAGCCACCTACCACCAGAGGTCAAAGGTCAAGGGGCTTCCTTCTACGATCAATTCTTCAACAATTTCAGGAACGGGTGAGTCTCAAGATCATGTAGTTTTGATATAATATTTGTGTATTTTTAAATTTTATTTCACCAGGGATCCGTTACTCAGCTCAAGGCTGTTCAGACGGTCCTTGGAATAAACATTGCATCAAAAATACAAATAATCAAATGCAATATTTGTAATAATTTGTACACGAAAACAAAATATATACAATTTGGAACAACAAAATAAACTAAGATAATATTTACGTAATGAAAGAGAGAGGGGAGAGAGAGAAGAAAATTAAAATAAATTATTCTGAATGCATATTTCATACTCAAAGTTTTAATCTGATCAGATTGTTTGGTAAATATAATGTTTACATGTATTGTTGACTAAAATATGCGTGGAAAATTATGAATGTAGGTCAAGATTTTAGTCTAGATATTTGGAAGATGATCATTCTGATGGTTAAATGAGGTATTAACTTATGTACATGTACATCAAACTTCATCATCTGAAAATGCATTACTAACAGAAAAATATGTTGATACAATTGTATATTGTCAAAATGTCATGATTTATTGATATTAAGGTAATTTATTAAATTATTATTTGTTTGCCCATACTTCTTTATCCGCACAGGTTCAGCAGCAAGCATGTCACTGTCCAAGGAAGAGAGAATGTCGCAGTGTTGAAGTCTTTCATGGAGTGTCTGCGTTACTGCCTTGCCCAGCACCTCACTGATGAAGAGTGTGATATAGAGGTGCAGAGACATCTCATCGATCAGCAGGTATGAATGTTAAAGGGAACCGGCACCCAAAGATAATATTCTTATAAATTAAAGGTAATAGTTTTAGTAGTCCATTCCACCAACAAGTTCAGAAAATTATGTTTCCAGACAAATTATATAATTGAAAAACTCATCACCATACTAAAGTTTGTGTTCATGGGTCTGCAATAGAAGACTATCTATTGTTTAGGATGTTCGCATCTTCCATTGTTCTATTGTCTCCAAACTTATGCGTGTATAGAATTGGCACACTCTCAGACGTTTGGCGCATACGGAACCATGAGGCCCCGTTGGTTCCATAAGTGTCGGTGATTATTTGTATTGTTTATGAACTACACAACCTTTTGCAAAGTGTTGGACATCTATTTAATATCAAACAATGGTACCAAAACATATATAAGATATTTAAATTGATCAGCAGGTAGGAATTTGAAGCCATTCAGACCCTGTCCAGAAAATACTTGGGCTGGAAATTATCGAGAATTTGGGCTCTAACAAAATTTGATGGGTTACATTGAAGGAGGATATATAGATCCTTGCACCAGTGCATGTCTAGTCAAATTAGATTAAGCTTCAATACAAAATAATTATTCAAAGATATGATGATGCATTCTCTGAAGTATATTCTAATCTTATGATTAAAATCATTCGGGACTACCGGACTAGTCCCATTAAAACTCACGCTTTGGCCAATGGAGAATGCATGTTACACAACAACAAAAAATAAAAAAATATTAATGGGTTATTATAAGATTCTTGATCAATAATATCTCCATTTTCACCTCTCTACAACAGTTCATGCCCCTACTCAAGTCCTGCCTTGCAGAAGAGACCAAGTCATGGAGTGTGGTGACCATATTTCAGCAGACTGCAGTCTTGCTTAACTACCTGTCCAAGCAGCCGAGCAGCACTGAGAATAGGTCACCGGCTCACACCATCCTAGATACATTGTGGGCCAGCATCTCAGAGATCTGCATGAGTCATTTGACCACTGTAGATGATAGTCTTCCCCTGGCGTTGAATCGTATCGGAGAGTTCATGGCTATATTGAAGGTATGTGTTCCTTTTTATAACATTTCTGTAGAAAATTCTTTTTATGATCTAACAAATGAATTTTTTTTAAAGGTTTTTTTTTAGTTTTTTTTTTTTAAAGTGTAACATTTTCATAGAGGACATACATTGTATTGCCTTGATTGTATTCCTTTTATTGATCCAATATAACAAATACATTAAAAACAAAAATCTTGAATCAGGAACCCCAAAGTTTCACAAGTAGACAATATTTCTATGCTCATTTGTTTTCATTTGATTGCTTCTTAAACCACATCACTAAGTGGCAAGACACAGCGACAATCGCCGAAAAAGCTCAGAGAAGCAAATGGCAAGTTTGCAAAATATGGTTTGAAGGGAGATCATGCCAACAAAGTAAAATAAGGACAAGGTGTATCGTTGTGGGTGCAACTAAAACCGTATCCATCACATATCAACTACAAGACACAGTCACAATCAGCGAATAGGCCCAGAGATAAGGTTTGCAAAATATGATTAAAAGGGAGATGATATAAAAAATATATATAAGTAAAAGTTGTATTTTGTTTCCCTATTTGAGCAACTACATATACAGTAGAAGCCTAATGCATAATATGTGACTGGATATAGCAAAACCCTGCACCTCTTGGTAAAAATCAAAATTGAGATATCCAAGCAATGAGAAAGGCCTCATAACAAGCTTTAATTTGATGCCTTCGTCTAACAAAAATCGGACAGTAATTGGCAAAGAAATCACTGTTTCAATTTTACAAACAAATCTTTTACATACATTTTGTGAACTAAAAGGGTACCACCACCCAAAAATAATATTCTTATAAATGAAAGGTAACATCTTTAGAATTCCATTCCATCAACAAGTTCAGAAAAATATGTTTCCAGAAAGAAAAAAAATAATCGGAAAACGCATCACCATTTCTAAAGCACGGTCTGAATGTACGAGACTAATTTGTGCAGAGCGAACGAATCGCCAGGGATTCCATTGTCTCCAAACGTACGCGTGAATAGCATTGGCGCACTCGCAAACCAGGAACCAGGAACCAGGAAATAGTAGTGGTTCCGTAAGTGGTGGAAATTAATTGCTTTGTTTATGAATTACACAAACCTTTGCAAAATGTTGTGTATCTATTTGATATCACAAAACGGTACCAAAACATATAATTATGTGTTGTTCTTTGCCTGGTGGTCCCCTTTAAAATGACGATTTCTTCAAAACATGAATTACTGACAAGTGTAGGGTTTTGCTATATGCAGTCACATATATTAAATAAGACACAAACACAACCAGTAACATAACCACAATTATTCTCTGTCCCTTTTTATTTGCATTTTTTCAAGAACCCCACTGCATCACAAGCTAGCAAGACACAGGCTCAGTCGGCAAAGAGGCCCAGGCCATCAAAGGTCAAGTTTGCCCAAAAAGAGGAGGAGAGGAAGGAAGATGAGGAGGAGGAGGAGGAGGAGGAGGAGGGAATGAAGGCAGCAAAGGAGGATGATGGTGCAGCCAATAGCAAACCGGAAGGTAATTTTGAAATATTGATATCTTTTAGGTGATTTGTGCATCTATATCCGCATATGTTGCTTTGCTTAGAGTGCCAAAGTGCCCACACGTTGCATTGTTAAGTATCAGTACAATAATTGGAGTGGTGAGATGTTTTTATGTTTTTCAACCTAAGTACAGTACGATACTTTCTATTATTTATGTTCACATCAAAATACTGATTAAGAATTAAGAATTTATTACACATACATATAAGTTACAATAGCTAATTTTGTTCTGGTTTGCCGTTTCTTCTAATGCATTAATTCCTGAGTGTGTGTGTATGTTTTTCATAACATTAGTTACAAACACATTTCTTTCCATCTTTTCCCCACCAGCTGAACCGACTACACCACCACCACCATCTATAAGTCACCCTCAGCTGACGTCTCTTGTCTGCAAGCTTGTTCAGACATCCTTCACTCAGGCCAGGGGATCAGCCTCATCACTACTTCATCTTCACTTCCTCGGACAACTGGTCAGGACGTTTCCCAACAAAGCAACGATTCAAACCATGCTTCTCGCAGCGAGTGGAAACGCACCTCCGCATGATAGGGAGGGAATGGAACCAACCCGTGATGTCGCAGCAGCTGATAGTGCTAGTACTGTTTCCCCACAGGAAAGTGAGGGAGTGGGACTATTGAGCAAAGATGCAGAGCCACCGCCAAGTGCACATAATGCGCCAGAAAGCAGCAGCAAAGGGGTTAATGAAAGGACTAGAATGGGAGATAACACGTCAGAAGGTTTTGAAGATAGAAATGCTACAGCTGAGAACCCGTCTTCTAGAGAAAGTGCCCCTGATGAACGTCTAAGTCCAAGTTGTACCGAGCCAACCCCAAGAATGGCTGAAGGCGTGAGGACTAAAACATCCACGATGTTGTCTGACATAGCAACAACAAATCCTCTCCTCGAGGATGCCATTCCCGATGATGACCAGCTACCTCTGAGGTGCATCTATTCGCTGCTGTTGCCGTGGTTACTGGATGTTGAGCGGAGCGAGGCTCTGGATGAGAAAGAGAGGAGCGTTCATCTGGATGTAATCGTTGACATGACCATCTCGATTCTATCTGTGCTGGACAAGGAGAACCGTTGTCTGGTTGTCGATGCTGTCTGCTTGAAGGCGCAGACCCCAGAGCTTTTGTATGCCGTGATTATAAAGGTGATTATATACTGTTTAATGCTGTATTTATCCATGGAAAATTAAAAGATTCGTTGTTATACACATTTTTCCACTGACCACTGCCTAATTCAATAAATTATAGATATCATGCTTTATCCTCGGCGGTTTAATGAGGATGCAAAACATATTTATGGATTTGTAGTGAATTATTTATTGGAGGGGACAATTTAATTCTGACCTTGACCAAACTTTTTAGTCCATGTTTTTTACATTTCTATTTTCCCTATTTGCCTTTTTTTTTCCCCATGTAGATGATAAGTAATGCGAACTAATTGTAACCATGGATTCTTGACTGCAGTTCTGTTTTCAAAGAAAAACAAATCTGTATGGATTTGTATTGAATGATTTTGTGGAGGAAACTATTTTATTTTAAGTTTCATTGTAGTATGCAGTATGTCATATCTCTCTTTTTCTTCACGGTTCACACAAGGCCTGGAAAACGTTTTCCAGGCGTTGAAAGTCAGGGAAATTGTAAAATGATCTCTTTGGTCATGAAAAGTCATGGAACTTTGTATCTGCATTTCTTCAGGACTGGAATACAACCAATTTGTTACAAAAAGAACTGAAAGAAGTTAAAGAACCTTATTTACCGTGGTGAGAAGTCAAGTAAAAGTCATGGTAATTCTTGCTCGGAAAATCATTGAAAGTCATGGAATTCGACTTAAAAGTAAGGGTATGAACCCTTATTTGTATTTTCCTTTTCCATGTAGATGAGATGCAATATCGACTTGGCGGTTACCATGGAGACGTGGCTACAGACTGACGTGTTTGGAGAAAAGCATCCATTCTGTTTTCAGAAAAAAACTCACTTTAACAAAAATTGATTTACTTTTCCATGCAGATACAATACAATAAATATAA
Organism: Echinarachnius parma; assembly: GCA_037951105.1. Taxonomy (NCBI): domain Eukaryota; kingdom Metazoa; phylum Echinodermata; class Echinoidea; order Clypeasteroida; family Echinarachniidae; genus Echinarachnius; species Echinarachnius parma. The sequence continues at coordinate 141,654 of JBAMJV010000290.1, read as the reverse complement.
GTTCTTCTATAGCGCTAAATACATAAATGTTTCATAGCACTTTACAAACGTAACTACAAAATTAACAAAAATATAAAACAAATGAAATAAATGAGATGAGATGTAATGTCGACTTGGCGGTTACCATGGAGACATGGCTACAGTCTGATGTGTTTGGTGAAAAGCATCCATTTTCTGTTTCAGAAAAAACAACTCTCACTTTTACAAAATGTATTTACTTTTCCATGCAGATGAGATGTAATGTCGACCTGGCGGTTACCATGGAAACATGGCTACAGACTGACGTGTTTGGAGAGAAGCTTCTCTCCATTCAGGATGACCTTTGTCGCTTGACCCTCGGAGGTCAAGAGGGTCGCAGCTCTGTCGGGTGGAAACTCATCACCCTGGCTCTTACGTCAGGCAAAAATGACGGTATGTTTCTTGTTTAAAGGTGCTCCTTTCCCCTTATTTCATGTACCAAAGGTACCATCAATACACCACCATCTTTCTATAATTGTCATACTCCTCTAAATAAACATATAGGCCTATTAAGATGTATTTTCATTTTGATTCTGTAGGATAGAAACCAATCACTACTTTCGATAATAGGTGAAGAAAATATATATATATATTTTAAAACAAAAGGAGTCATTCGAATACAGTTGACTTTCATCTGTTTATGTCTATAAATTATTACACATTATTAGAAACAACTTTTGTAATCCGCCATTTTAGATTCCTTTCTGAATCATTTTTGTTTGTTTGATTGTGTAAACCTACAAATAAATAATTTGTTGACCAAGCTTGAGTTAAGTTTTTAAAAAGTGTAATTTTTAAAAATGTTGAGAGTCGAATTTAAAGCCTAGCTTTAAATCCAGGCAGGATCTTTGTCAGGGCAGCAACAAATTACCATTTTTTTCTTCATTTTGTGTGATTTCTCAGAGCCTCTGATTGGCACTACCCATGCTGAGCTGTTGCTCGTGGGCTTCTACCATGCCTTGACCAGACCGGATGTAGTCACCACGGCAACGCAATGCATCCGCTTCATCTGTGACATCACTTCAAATTTCTTCTCTGCAGTCAAGGTAATTTGTTAACATAAATACCGATATATACATCATGTACATGCGCTTGCGGGTAGTAATGTCAGACCAGTCAGTTAGGCACACAGTTTAAACTAATTTATGTAATGTTATATAAACAAAAATGAGTGATGAAATGACAAAAATTGCAAAAATTATGAACTTGTACATGTGGAATTATTATCATTATTATTAATCGTTCAGTGACTTGCTATCCCCTTTTATAGCTTTAGCCGTGGTATTATGCATTTTCTACATAATTCTGAATATTTTGAGGTCCAGTTCTTGACATCATTATATAATTTTCATCTTGAATTCAATAATGTAGGTTTTTGTTTGTTGTTTCCTCTTACTAGGGCTGTGTCCATCTCCGGTCATCTTCAGACTTGCTTCTGGCCCTCTTCCAGCTGGAGTGCAGAGAAGCGCACAATCTCTCAGGTATGGAAACCTCAGACACCATAGAGTACCAAAGTATTGACATCACATTGTTATGCCTCCACAACAAAGTGGCCGGAGGCATTGCGACTACACGCAGTCTAAGATCCATCGAGTTTTGTTATGTTATGGTTCTAAACAATAAGTCCTTTTTTTTTTATGCCTCCGCCAACGAAGTGGCCGGAGGCATTATGTTTTCGGGTTGTCCGTCCGTCCGTCCGTCCGTACGTACGTCCGTCCGTACGTACGTCCGTACGTACGTCCCGTTTTCGTTCTCGCGATATCTCAAGAACCGGTTGACGGATCAATTTCAAACTTGGTATGAGTGTACATATTGGGGTGACAATGATCTGATTAGATTTTGGGGTTCATGAGGTCAAAGGTCAAGGTCACATGACTCAATATATGTTTTAAAATGCCTCGTTCTCGCGATATCTCTAGAACCAGTTGACAGATCAAATTCAAACTTGGTATGAGTGTATATATTGGGGAGACAATGATCTGATTAGATTTTGGGGTTCATGTGGTCAAAGGTCAAGGTCACAGGACTCAATATATGTGCAAAAATGCCTTATTCTCGCGATATCTCTAGAACCGGTTGATGGATCAATTTCAAACTTGGTATGAGTGTACATATTGGGGTGACAATGATCCGATTAGATTTTGGGGTTCATGAGGTGAAAGGTCAAGGTCGCAGGACTCAATATGTGACCTTACACCACAAAACGACCGTTATGTCGCTGTGGTAGTTTTTCTTATATGAGCTAAAATAGTCAAATTTTGTTCAAAATCTGAGATTTAGGATTTTGGTATTTCCTGAATAAGCATATCTTAATCTAGCTTCTGTAACATTTTGAGCATCGGAAATCATGTTTAAATATTATTTTTTCATCCAATAAACATGATCTTATTACAGCGCTTTAATGGAAACTGATCTTTTAAATGGCCCGTTTCTTCCCTATTTTAAAAATGCTTCAGCCATATTTCAAATCTTTGGTGTTCATTTTGAGAGGGTTTGCTTAGTCCAAATATGACGAATGATATACCATTTTAAAGGTAACGACTTCTATTTTAATGTTTTATGAAAAGCAGCAAAATCAGTTTTCCCGACTTATAGGTCGTTTTGTGGTGTAAGGTCACATATATGTGCAAAAAAGCATCCTTCTCACGATATCTCAAGAACCGTTTGACGGATCAATTTCAAACTTGGAATGAGTTACATACACATCGGGTGGCAATGATTGGATTAGGTTTGGGGGGCCATGAGGTCAAAGGTCAAGGTCACATGACTCAATATATATGCAAAAATGGCTTGTAATGACAAAATCTCAAGACCTGAATGTCAGATTTCAATCTACATGTAACTTGGTACCTGAATATTCTTGGGAGCCAATGTAGCCATCAAAGTTTGGGGTCTACATAGGTCAAGGTCACAGAACTCAAAATATATATATGAAAAAAACAAAATTTCAGTGCACGTTATTTTGGGCTTGATATTGAAAATTGCGTCATAGCGGAGGCATAATTTTCGACTGCGCGCAGTCGAAGATCCATCTAGTTTTTATAGGGATAGTGCACTGGAGCTAGCATAATTCCCCATTAGCAACTGTTGGCTCATATGTGTTCCTGACATACTTTTAGAATGATTAACTTTGTAACATCATACGTTGTTACTCTATATCTTTTGATTTATGTGTGATGCAATACAATTAATTACCATCACTTACGGAACTAACATGGCCTCATGGTTCCATATGAACCAAACATCTGTGAGTGAGTCAATTCTATTCACGCGTACGTTTGGAGACAATAGAATCACAGACGATGCGTTCGTCCAAGACAAAAGATAGTCTTCGTCATGAACCAATTCTTCAGTATGGTGATGCAATTTCCAATTGTACAGTTTGTCTTTAAACCTCTTTTTGCTTAACTTGTTGGTGGAATGGACTTCTTAAAATGTTACCTTTCATTTATAAGAATATTATGTTTGGGTGTTGGTTCCCTTTAATAAATAAAGACTTTATTATTAATATAGATTTTAAAAAGTTTCCTTGATTCTATTTTACAGGGTCATTGAAGGAAAAGGTGCATAGCACATGGGTTGGTGGAGTCCAATGTCTAGTAAAACAGACTGGTGCGCTGCTCACAGAACAAGGTCTGCTCGTCAAGGCTACACAATGGATCAAACAAGCCCTGAATGACAGAGAAGGGAACCTGCACCAGTAAGTGATATATTCAAACGTTTATACCCCAGCCAAACAAAGTTTGAAATGAAAACTCCATCAGTACATGTTTATTGATAGTTGGATCAAAAGAGTTTAATGTTTGTTAAAATCAAGCTGAAGCACTGCTCACAGAACAAGGTCTGCTCATCAAGGCTACACAATGGATCAAACAAGCTCTCAGTGACAGAGAAGGGAACATGCAGATTCATATAAAGTAAGAACTTTTTTTTAAAATCACTTTTTAATAAATAAGAAACAAATTAATCTGTTTCAGAGAGACTAGTGCACTAGTCACAGAACATGGTGTTCTTATGATCAGCAAAAAATGTGTTGTTAAGTCGGAAATGTATATATGTAGCACAGTCTAAACTGGATAGATGCCTCTCAATGATGTATTGTTGTTTTTTCTTACTTTTAGATGTGACCAGCTAGGATTGGCGGCAGCTTCCTTCCTGACGGCCATCTTGGATGGGTTGCCTAGCAACAGTGACAGCTCCCTGGATGTAGGGAGGAGTGTTCTGGAGTCTTTGCTGCCTACACAGAGGGAGTGGGATGCCAGCATGGGGGTGCTGCCCAATCAGGTACAACAACTGATCATCAACATCATAATAATCATGATAATAATGATTCTGATAAGAATGATGATAATGACAAGGATGATAACAAAACAACACAACAAAACAACAACTACACAACTCATTAACATAATAGTCATAATTATAATGATTATTAATAATTATAACAACAAAACAACAACGACACAGCTTCCTTCCTGACGGCCATCTTGGATGGGTTGCCTAGCAACAGTGACAGCTCCCTGGATGTAGGGAGGAGTGTCCTAGAGTTATTGCTGCCTACACAGGGGGAGTGGGATGCCAGCATGGGGGTGCTACCCAATCAGGTACACACACATAAGGCGCCGCCAATCTCTGATTCATTAGCCCTAGGCCACACATCTACTAAATGTAGCGATAGCTACAGAAGGGGGCCAGTCCTCTGGTAACTCGTGTGATTAACTTTCCCTTCTCCATTCTATGAATGCCGAGCGCCTGGCTAGAAGGCAGAAGGTATCATTGTTAAAGTCTTTTGTATGACCCGGTCTGGGTTCGAACCCGGGACCTCCCGTGCATGAGGCGGACTACCGCTAAGCCACCATGCTCGGTCCAATCAGGTACAACAACTGATTAACATCACAATAATCTTGATAATAATGATTATGATTGTTATGATAATAACTACAACTAAACAATAACAACAACAGCAGCAGCAGGTGTCAGAGATATCATGTACTTTGCAATTTCTATGATTACAAATTAGTACATAGACTTGTAATTTCTTGACTAACGAATCCTAAAATATATCTACACAACTTGACATAAAAACATTGTCTAGGGTTATCTAATTTTCTTTTTTCTTCAGTGGATGGCTCCAACTGTCATAGGTCAGCAGATGACCTTTGGTGACCTCCAACCTTTGACCTTTGCTGATAACTCCACCCAGCCTCAAGCCCTCAACATGGCTGCCTTTGTTAGCACTCTTGTCACAGAGCTCATAGAGAATAAGACTCACAGGTAATACATGTTATAATGATGATAATAATAATACAAATTATAGTTATAATTTTCCATTTTTGTATAGCACTTTATTATAGTTCAGTTTCAAAGCATTATGAACTTGGCTGCAGAAAAGCGCTGATTGCATTTCAAGGATTACATTCCTGCCAAGTACCCATTTCGATATATTTACACCTGCAGGGTTTTTTCACTAACGCTATCATTGATTTTAGCATTGATTATTTTTAGTGATAATCGAATTGTCTTATTGAACGGATGCTAAAATAGATTTTAGTGTTTTGTAAAAATGTGTACAACAAAAGTGTACACGTATATGTGTGTGCATGTTCAATAAGAGTTGGAGCAATTTAACTTGCATTTATTTAAATTACATACAAATTAATGCAAGAATGATTATACTCTTTTTGTAATGAACATTAATGTGTTATTCACTTAAAATACTAATGTTTGACTAGAAAGAAAAATCTGTAAAAATCTCAAGTAAAATAAACTTGATTATGTTTTTTCTTTATATGACAAGTGTGTGGATATATTGTTTGTGATATTGAGATGTTCATATATTTCATCATATCATTATGAACATATTCTTTGAATTTTGAAATTTATTTTGTAAATGCAGTATTCGTTTATTAAGGTGTGAAAACTATCGAGTCGTATTCATTCATATCATTATGAATGTATTTAGATGATGCAAATGGTCGTTCTACTGAAATATGTAGTTTTGTAATATTTTGATATATTTTTCATGGACCTACTGTAGGTTATTGTAACTTTAATTTGATAAATAAAGATGACTTAAAGATGACTTAAAGATGTGACAACTAGAACACTGGTGACATTTTGTATTACACTTCTTAACTCCAACAGAGGAGGAGACATGCTTGGGGAAGATGCTGCTGAGAGTGAGGCAGATTCTATGGCAACATCCTGGTTGCCATGGGAGTGCGACATCCTTCAAGCCAGCATCTTAGAGGTCTTGTATACGAGGGAGTGGTGCCATGCCATGATGGGCGTACAAGATGTAAAGAGTGATGAGGTTAGCGCATTGCCTTCTCTGTTCAATTCGTCATCATTCTTATCTTGATTATTTCAATTTGCCTTCAATTTCTTCTCTTCTCTTCTCCCTCTCTCTCTTTGTTGTCCTCTTCTTCCTTTTCTTCTGCCTTCTCCTCTTCCTCTTCCTCTTTCTCCTCCTCTTCCTGCTCCTGCTCCTCCTCATCTCCTCCTCCTTTTTCTCCTCATGCTTTCCTCCTCCTCTTTCTCCTCCTCTTCCTTCTCCTCCTCCTCCTCCTCCTCATCTCCTCTTCCTCCTCATCTCCTCTTCCTCCTCATGCACCTCCTTATCCTCCTCCTCTTTCTCCTGCTCTTCCTCCTCTTCTATCATACTCCTTCTCCTTCTCTTCCACCTCCTGCTTGATTTAATACTTGCCTTAATATTCTCTATACTTTATCTTTGTTCTCCCAGTCATTTGAATTCCCAGTTTTTGAAGTTGTAATATTTTTTTTCTTCATATTTTAAAGGGACACGGCTGACATGACCATATCCAAAGTAGTTGTTATAAAAGTCGCCAACATTTTCCAATGACAATGCACAAGTTTTAGCTTTTGAAATTAAGTTTTACAATACCTTTTTTTCCCCTTTAATTTAATTTAATGCAGTCAAGCAGTAGAACCTCGACAAAGATTATTACACCGCCAGCCTACATCCATCAACAGATGCCTGTTCTGAACAGGGCTCTGGATGCAGTCTGGCCGCAGCTGAACCGACCCCACTGGCAGCAAATGGTCAACAAAATATTGGACAGGCAAGTACAATCAAACCAGCTCTAATAATAATAATAATACTTATAAGAGGTTGTTGTATGGTGCATATCACACCATGATAGAGTCTCTGTGCAGTCTGGCCAGAGTTCAACCCACCTCACTGATGGCAGCTAACAAGATACTGGACAAGTCATTGTGATAGTATAATCAACCCTGCTCTAATAATAATAATAATTATAAAAGGTTGTTGTATCGTGCATAAAAACAGATATTGAGATAATTTTACAAATGACTGAGGTGCCTTGAAATGCTTTACATGTAGCTTGTAAAGGGGACTCTTGGAAAACATAGAAAAGACAAATGAAACACGTTAAACAAGAATTACAAATAATTGACAACATGATAAATGTTATCATTTTTGTTTCCGTATCGACCACATTCTTATCAGTTTTATTACTTCTGTCAACAATCTCATGCTGTGTTTACTTCCCTCAAGGCCCAGAGAGATTAACTGCCCTGGTTCCTGCCCTCTCTGCTCTGCTCATGTCTCAGTTGGCATGGCAACCAACTGATAAGACATTCCAGAGCCAGGGCTTTACCATGGTCTCCCCCTCTCCTCCTTTAGTAGATTATGCGGTTCATTCTCTCTACTCTCTGCTAATCCTCTGCTGAGACATTAGCGCCCAGGGGCTAGAGATAAGAAGTGCCAACCCTGATAAAATGTACTGGATGCAAGCTTGATGGCTCAAAAATAACTACCGCTCCTCAGCCCTCCAGGAGCGGTATTCAGCTAGCGATAGAATTACCTAATGAAATACAGTTGAAATTAAATAGCTTCTGATCATATCAAAACATTGAAAAGGGTTTCAGGAACAAAAAACCAACACAGCAGCTTTCCTTCTCAGTTGGTGGAACAACGGTCTAGCAATCTGGAGGTTTCCGAGTTCTAGTCCTGGGGAAACCAAATTTTCTTTGCTCATTTGTATTTATGATAAATATTTCGGGTCAGTTTCCCTATGTTTGAAATAAATTACAGATGGAATGCAAATTAATTAAAAAAATTAAAACCATTCAAAAACAGATACTTTGATTGTGTTTTAATGACAGGTCTCTGAGTTCAGGAGCGCTGTGGGCCCAAGTCCTGGACAGCTTTCTGCAGACCAACTCCAGTCACACCGATAGGGAGGCTAGGCTCAACATGTGGAGTCTGTGTGATGCAGCTGGCAGGTAAGGCATTACCATACTGTTGTGTGTAGCAGGCTGTGCATATACAATGCATGGGTGGCAGGTATCATAGACTTGCCAACACATGCAGTGTCTATGTATTCTGTGCTTCAAGGAAATTGTGTGTATGGCGTGTAAATGGTCATACCCTAGTATGGCCATTTACATGGTAGATATGGTTAAGAACACCTTTTCGTATTCTGTCTTTCAATATTCAAAGAAAAAAAAGAGTGCTTTGAGTTTTTTAAAATGGTCATACTAGGGTATGAACATTTACATAGTAGATATGGTTAAAGTGGACTTCCACACGATTTCAAGCTTCTAATGATTGAAAGACAGATATTCTAGGTCAATAAACACAATTTTGTGTGAAAAAAGTATGAGTGTGGGTTCTTATAATTGGCTTTGAAATTCTAATGACACAAATTCGCGAGCGAGCTTGTTCTATCCCACAATGCACCAATTTGTGACGTGCCACCCTCACTATGCGCCTATCTATGTTTTTACACTGCAGCGAATGTGTTCTTTTGATCGGACCAATACAATGCTCGATCATGAATAGTTTAGTCCACGATGCGCCACTCAACCGTGCTTTTGAGCATTACTGCATTGTTGAACCGTTTGAAAATACTTGCCTGCCCGAAATTGTAACACGTTTGGCTTTCATTGGAATTTGAATAAACACAAAGTCCTGTAAACGTGGTTATTGAATTTCCTGGCTCTGCATGGCCGGCTATTATGAATGACACATGCAGTGATCACAATGCAGTGGCACCGGATTCAAGCCTACTCAAGAAATTGAGCAAAGTGAGGGTGCTACGTAAGGGTCTCATGATTGTGAGCAGTAAATTTAATTATTTCCTCAGAGTTAATGACATTAGAAAAATCTCTTAGAAATCAACCAAAGAGAGTCAAATCCTGAAAATATTCAAGCACATCCATAGATTTATTTCCAATATACTGTACTTGTTAAAAACTCGTCCGGAATTCTCCTTTAAGGACACCTTTTCATACTCTATTTCAAATTGCACAAGTTATATCAACCCCTTGTCAGTCTTTGCACAAGTCAACAAAGTTACTAGATCCCTTTAATGTTTTTTTTTTGTCGTTGTTTACAGACAATGGTATGAGCTGGTGGACCTGCAGATGGTGCAGACTCTTGAGAAACTGGTACCACACTTCAGCGAGAGTGAACGCCATGAGCTGGCAGAAGTGCACACAGCCATGTTGGTGTCGGCAGAGGAAGAACGGATCACTAGTATATGTGGTAAGATTTTGGTATATTTGTGGTATGTAGTACTGCGTGATGAAGAAATGCACTGTATAAATATTTGTACCACACTTCGACAAGAGTGAATGCCTTTGAGTTGGCAGAAGTGCACACAGCAATGTTGGTGTCGGCAGAAAAAGAAATGAACACCAGTAATTATGTTGTAAGTGAGAAAGCTAAAGAAACAGAACATCTTAAAGGTCATTGAGTGTGGGGATGACTAGGGGTGCTAAGACAGCTGCAAAACTTAATATAGAAAATCCCTTTTTTTCTATAATTTCTTTACCCTCATTATCGTTTATATTGCCATTTCATTTCTCTAGGAGCTATAGGGAACGTTACCATCGTAGTCAGGTGTGCCTCACTGGGTCTGGATGGCCAGACTAGGGACCTGGCCTTGGGGGCGCTAAGGCAACTGCAGAACTGAAGGGAAAATTTCAACTTCATGTGTATTTATTTACTTTAATTCGCTTTTATATTGCTGTTTCATTTCTTCAGGAGCTATAGGGAACCTCACCATCCTAGTCAGGTGTGCCTCACTGGGTCTAGATGACAAGACTATTGACCTGGCCTTGGGGGCGCTAAGGCAACTGCAGAACTGAAGGGGAAATTTCAACTTCATGTGTATTTATTTACTTTAATTCGCTTTTATATTGCTGTTTCATTTCTTCAGGAGCTATAGGGAACCTCACCATCGTAGTCAGGTGTGCCTCACTGGGTCTGGATGACAAGACTAGGGACCTGGCCTTGGGGGCACTAAGACAACTGCAGAACTGGAGAGAGAGATTCAACTCCATCTTCATATTCTCTCTGTAAGTTAAATGGTACCACCACCCAAAAATAGTATCCTTATGAATGAAAGGTATCATCTTTAGTATTCCATTCCATCAACAATTTCACAAAAATATGTGTCCAGAAAAAAAAAAAAATTGGAAAACGCATCACCATTCGAAAGCATGCGTTAAGGGGTCTGAATGTACGAGACTAAGTGTGTGTGCAGAGCGAACGAATCGCCCGGGATTCTATTCTCTCCGAACGTACGGGTGAATAGCATTCGCGCACTCGCAAATGTTTGGCCTGTATGGAACCAGGAAATAGTAGTGGTTCCGTAAGTGGGGGAAATTAATTGCTTTGTTTATGAATTACACAACCCTTTGCAAAATGTTGGGTATCTATATTTTGATATCACAAAACGGTACCAAAGCATATAATTATGTGTTGTTCTTTGCCTGGTGGTCCCCTTTAAAGCTAACATTGAGTAATGGAAAATAAGAATATTATAAAGTCGAAAGAGCCAAGAGATCACTATTCGCATTAAATTTTGTTAGAAATAAAAGTCCTGATACACAGCTAAAAAATAGTAAATGTAAAAGCAAGACTCAAGCAGGAACTAGAATTACTAAAAAAACACATGATTTTCCCATTCAAATTGGTCTTGGACTTCCACTCAATAGACTAGTGCTGAAGGCAAGCGAAGCTATGTAAACAATGCTATGTAAACGGCTCTATTGTTTGCGGCACAAATAATAGATCAATCGGACTCAAAGTGCCTTGCACTTAGATTCGTGACTTGAGTTGACAGAAACCGTGTGCCTGTTTGGTGACGCTAGTCGACCGAATCGTTCAAAAGGTTAAACACACTTTTGTATGAAAAACTTTTGGTTGGCAATATTGATACCAAATGAGTTTTGATTTCCTAATCTATTTAGATCCTCTTAAAGGGATCTAGTAACTTTGTTGAGATGTGCAAAAACTGATGAATGGTTGATGCAATGTATACTGTTGTTATCTCATATGTCCTCAGGGTATTGTGTGAAAATTTCAGGTCAAATGGACAATGTATGGCCAAGTAATGAGCGAAAATGCAAAGTGATATTGGGTGATATTCACCAACTCACTGCATTCACTTTGTACAGGGATGAAAATCTCGCCCGGAGATTTTCTTATCTCAATACTTCAATCATACATATCTTTGTAATGAAAGGGAAATTTGAAAAACCGAAAGCTGTCCCATGATTTTATTGTTAATACGAATACAACAAGGTATAAAGGAACCGCTAGAATTACAATTTTATTTTGAGGATTTGGACAATGTTACTAAGTCCCTTTAATGGTAGAATACACTAATTGTGAGTCACCACACATTCCTGAATGAAAGGAGGGATGAGTGTTGCGCATTTCAAAACAAACAATTTAGATTCAAACTAAAATTGCAACAAAATAAACTTGGCACAGGTACAGATAAAATGAGGAATACCGGATATAACAATTATTATTCCTTTGTTATGTTTTGTTCTCTATTACAGGGAAGAGTTAGAAGGGGCCCCCTCAGAATTGCTCTGTGCCAATACAAAGATGATCCAGCTTCTGACATGCCTTGTTGAGGAGATCCCTGAACACTTGGAGTCACATGACTGGGATTTCATCCTCTGTTCTCTTGTGTCCTGGATTCAGGTGTGTACCCGAAAATGAATTTATTTTAATCATAGGGAAACTGACCTGTGCCCCGTTTCATAAAACACTTGCAATTGTTGTAAGTATAAGTAAATATTTGTTGTATTTTCCCTTTTTATAAAGAAGATTTTTGTGTCCTAATACATTTCCTCATCAATTCAGGACTTTTACATAAATATTGTTAATGCATTTAGGATGATTGATGTCAATGACTATCAAACAGTACTTGAAACCTGGACAATTTCTCTAAAAGATATATCAATCACATAGATATTGTCCCACAGTGAACATGAATTTATTTTATACAATTAGCCAAATATGTTATAAATTATGAATATTTGTTGTATTTGTTGTATTTTCCCTTTCTCACTTCCTAGTTAGTTTTTATAAAGAACTTTTAAAGAAATATTGTTGATGCATTTAGGATGATTTGATATCAATGACTATCAAATATTACATTAAACCTGGACAATTTCCCTTTAAAAATGTGGTTAATCTCAGTAAATGATGTCTCACAGTAAACATAAATTGAGTTGATACAATTTAGCGAAATATAAAATCAATTGTGAATATTCATTGTGTACTTCCAGTTTATCCATGACTACCATTGAACTAGTTGGACTTGTGATTGTTTAGACTTGAGTCAACACAATGCCACTGCCAAAGTGCTACAGGGCATTCAATGGGGTTGTAAACATTTCTAATTTAACAATCTCACACCCCTCCCCCCCAAAAAATGTTTGTTTTGCTAAATACGCCCTTTTATTTTTGACAATGTGAATAAATCACATATATTATAATTTACAGGTGTGGAGGTGATGTGGCACTATTGGATGTGTTCTTGACCACGTATCTAGAGGTCCCGAGTTCAAACCCAATCAATGTCCCATGATTATTGTCCTTCACCAAGACATTTCATCCGTACTGCTGTTCTCATCTGCCTAGGAGTATATATATGGATACCTGGTTGATTGTAAATTATCCTGGATGCGATAATATGGCTGCTCTTGGCTAGTTTGCTTCCAGGAGAGTTGAGATGGTGCGCAAGATGATTGTGTGGGTTTGAACTGTAACGATAACGACCAGGGTAATAATACAAGCGCATAGGGACTTGCATCTGTAAGGTGTTATGCGCTATGTACAAATTGTGTATCATTGTTATTATTACTATTGATGTGAACAATTCTACTCTAAATTATTTCCCCCTCATACGGGCCTGCTTTGAGAACATCGGTCTTGTTGACTCCTCGATACCAATATCCACTCAGTGTGCTGTGACCTCTGACCTCTGCAACCAAACTGCTGGGCCACACAGAGCCCCATGTCACTTTCTCTCCAAATCTACTCTATAAATTGTTTTTCCTCTCTCACAGATTTCTTTGAAAACAACAGTGTATTTATTATATTTATTTATTTGTTTATTTCAGTATTGTTCAGGCAACAGACCTGTATTGATGTGAACATTTCTAAGACTAAAAGTCTAAAACTACCTTGTACAGGCCTGCTTTGAGAACATCAGTGTTGTCCAGTCTTCGATACCAATATCCACTCTGTGTGCCGTGACCTCTGACCTCTTGACCTCTGCAGCCAAGGTGCTTGGCCACACAGAGCCCAATATCACTTTTTCACCAAATCTACTCTAAATTGTTCCCCCCTTGTACAGGCCTGCTTTGAGAACATTGGTCTTGTGCACTCCTCGATACCAATATCCACTCTGTGTGTCATGACCTTTGACCTCTGCAGCCAAGCCACTAGGTAATACAGAGCCCCATGTCACCCGATCATTAAATCTACTCTAAATTGTTCCCCCCTTGTACAGGCCTGCTTTGAGAACATTGGTCTTGCCAACTCTTCTATACCAATATCCACTCTGTGTGCCGTGACCTCTGACCTCTTGACCTCTGCAGCCAAGCTGCTAGGTAATACAGAGCCCCACGTCATCCTCCCACCAAATCTGCTGACGGAATGGACAGAGTTCTTCAGCGATGGAGCCTACAGTGTATTTTTGCCTGCATTCATACAGTTTATTGGTGAGTGATCTACATGTTTTCTTTTTAATCTTGGTAAATGTTTTTAGTAGTCAAACCTGTTTTAGTTGCCACCTGTCTAAGGCAGCCAACCTGCCCATAGAGACCACAAAGAGACCATAGTGATCCCCTGCAGAGAAAATGATGTTACAGAACTTTTCTGTAGAGATCACCTGTCTACAGTGGCCACTTTTCTTGTTTCCCTTATAAAGGTGGTCACTATACACAGGTTTGACTGCGATAGCCTTTACTCTCAAAAGACAGGTTTGCTTTAAACATACAAGTTTTCAATTTGCCTGCGTGTCCTATTAGAAAAGGTTGTGCACGGCAACCTGAAAGCTTGCCCGAGTGAATTTGCCTTTTTAAAATTTGTATGGATACGTTGGCCATTTCTGAATGGATTTTGATTAACCAATCATTGTTTTGAGTTTAAAATGCTGTGTTTTTGCCATACTACAAATATATTTAGTTTTCCTCTATATGACCTCGCAAACAATGACTTTGCTATCCTATAAAGCCAAATAACACTTTTGGGAAAGTTACCGAAAACATCTATATTGGCCAAACTAATTGATCAGTATAGTTGAATAAGTATAAAAACGGGCTTGTGTGGTAAAATCCGAACCTTAGTATCGTTAAATGCAGAAATATCGGTGGAAATTTAATTCACCTCGTCAGCACGCCAGTGAGATCTGGCCTAAACTCATGCTTTTCGTGCTGCTCCGCTGGGCTGGAGATCGGGTCGATATGCCCGATATAGGGTCAACCGAGCATGGTGGCTTAGCAGTTAGAGTGTCCGCCTCATGCACGGGAGGTCTCGGGTTCGATCCCAGACCGGGTCATACCAAAGACTTTAAAAATGGTACCATCTGCCTTCTAGCCAGGCACTCGGCATTTATAGAATAGAGAAGGGAAAGTTAATCACATGAGTTACCAGAGGACTGGCCCCCTTCTGTACATTTCGCTACATTTAGTAGACTTGTGGTGTGGCCTAGGGCTTATGAATCGGAGATAGGCGCCGCCTATGTGCCAAAATTGGCACGGGAAGGGCTTTAACTTTAACTAATGCTCAAGGGTTAATTTCAAAGCAGTTTTTGTCCAAATCTTTACATTAAAGGGCAAGTTATGTATCATATTCTTTCACATGGTAGGGGATTAAAGCATATTTTTCATTTTTTTTGTGTTGGGCGTTTCCCAATATTTGTCTTTCTGCTTTAATGTTATCATTGTTGTTGTTGCTGCTGCTGCTTTTGTTATTACTATGTTTCTATTATCATTACTATGTTTCTATTATCATTATTATAATTACACTTATGGCCTTTGTATTTCCGAAAAAGTGTTAACCTCTACCAATGAGTACCCAGTGCGTCTTTTATTATAAACTCCATGGGGATTTCAAATTAAATAGGGAACAGGTTAAATTACTACAGTGAGTAAATGTACATACACTTTGTAAATATTCATGTTCATTTTAAGTAATCAAGACAATATTATTTTGACATACATTGTATTTGAAGGTCTGCACTCTGCATGCCTTTAAGCTCCCAACATTGTACAGTCAAACCCGTTTAATATCGACCACCCAAAGGAAACAAGAATAGTGGCCACTGTAGTAGGCTTGGGCGGTTCTGCCCCAGCTTGGAGTCGATTCCGGTTCCATACCCATGTCTCACTTCTGATGCTGGGCCACGCTATATAGTTTGCATCTATTCCGATTATGACCGAGGAGAGTCGGGATTAGAGCCGACTCTCCCTTCTATCGCGAGTCAATAGACACAGAATCGGTTACTCGGTTCTACGCTATTCAGGAATCGAGGGCCGATTCCCATTTCTGGAGTCGAGTAGAATCGGGTAATCGGTTCTCACGCCCAAGCCTACACTGTAGACAGGTGACCACTATAGACAGGTTCCATAAAACTTTTTTTTTCTGAATGGGATTACTATTGTTGGCCACTATAGACAGGTTTGCTGTCATAGACAGGTGGCCACTAAGACAGGTTTGACTGTAATATATATGTAAGATTGTACACTTTTAACTCCACTAAGACTATTTCAGGAATGTTCCCCTATGTGTGAGATTAAATGCTCAAATGACTTAGGAAAAAAGGGATTCATTCATGAAATATTTTATGAATAAGTCTGAAATCAAACAACACAATCACATTGTAGGGCGTTGTTGGTTAAAACATAATCTAGGCATCAAACTTTATAGCTGATTGAACATTGTAACAAAAGGGGTATTCAAGGTTTAATAATGGCATGGCACTGCATGAGCTCATTAGTAACCCGGTCAATGCAAGTTGCCAACAAAATATTTTATACAAAATTCTTACCGTCGACGGGAATTATTGTGTGGAGTGGATGAAGCATGAAAAATAAATAACAATTTGGGAAAAAGATTTATTCCCCTTATTTTGACGAAGGCGTTTCCTGTTATTTTTGCTTTTAAAGGTAAAGACCAGTTTGGGAAATGCCCCCCTCTCAAAAATATGAAATGGAGGCTCTTATTACCAATAATGTGAAAGAATATAATTGTACTAATAAAGGATTATCCAAATTTGGCCAAGAAACCGCCTACTAATTGATATATTCGCAAAATTATAAATTGATCTAGGGCCGGATAGATATCGCCAATGCGGAATCGCTCATACGCTACGTGTATTACGACCACGAGGTGTACACGAGGTGTCGCGCTATACGGGCTTGTCCCTAGCTTGTCGATATCTCCCCCAGCGCTAGAGGCGCTGACAAGTCTGAATGGGCGGTGGATTTATGAATTTCACAGGCGGATATTGGATTTCTTCCGATATTTCTGTATTTAACGATGCTTAGGTTCGGAGTTTACCACACAAGCCCCATTTCAATACATATTCAACAATATTGATTAATATAGATCTATATATTCGGCTACTTTCCCGAAACTGGTCTTGGGCTTTAAACCAGTTCAGGACTAGAATTTATTGTATAACATGCATTTTACAGTATTGACCAAACCGGTGTAATTCAATATGCATTGAATTTTATAGCTGATTGAACACATTGTAAAAAAAAGTGATTCAATGTTTGATAACAGGCATGGCACTGAGCTCAGTTTAAAGTTACCCGGTGAATGCAAATTGCCAACAAAATATTTCATACAAAATTCTTACAGTTTGCTTTTCAGTTCAAGACTAGGATTTACTTTGTATTTATAACATGCATTCTACTCCCACTACATAGACCCAGCCAGTGTTACTGTGGGGACACCAGTCCCGAATGAGTTAATTTGACAGCATTGTTTAATATAATACACTTGTCATTTGTTCAGTTAGAATGTCTGATCATATTTATTGGAGTTTGTCAGTGTAAAGGAATGTATGAACATTTTAACATCTTTTAATTGTGTCAAATCAGCAAGATGTCGGGCATAGCAGATTGAAAGTGTGTGATTTGTTGCAGTTAGTATTAAAATTGAATGATTTATTTTTGGATTAATAAACTGGGAAAGAGTTTATTTTAATTATGAAAACTTGGAAACAGTTGATTATTAGTCCATGGAAAAGAGTTTGTAGATTATAAATAACAACTGGTAATGAATGAGCTTGTAGATAAGTCAAAACTGGAGGGAAAAAAAGATGAACTGGAAAAGACAGAAGATTATTAAAACTGGAAAGAAGGTTAGGAAGATATGCAATTCAAATATAATTTGTCAACATATCAAACTGAAATTATCCAACATCATAATTCCATGCGTCATTGCAGAATTGTATTAAAACTGATTATCTGTCTGCCCAGTAATAAAGATAAAATGTGTTATTGAAATATATCCAAGTCATTAATCTTTTATAGCCATCAACAAAAGTATAGTCTGCATTACTTTTATACAGGGTAAACAGAACATAGTCCCTGCTCTATTGTCTGCAGTCTGCACACATTGGGGTGAGAGAGTGAACAACAATCAGCTCTTAGAAACCCTGTATTAAAGGGACTTAGTAACATTGTCCAAATCTTCAAAATCCAATTGGAATTCTAGCGGTTCCCTCATACCTTGTTGTATTCGTATTAACGATAAAAGCATGGGACAGGTTTTGTTTTTTCAAATTTCCCTTTCGTTAAAAAGATATTTACGATTGAAGTGTACAGATGTTAAATTATCCACAAAGTGAGTGCAATGAGTTAGTGAATATCACTTTGCATTTTTGCTCATTACTCGGTCCATTTAGCTTGAAATTTTCACACAACACCCAGTGGACATATATCAGATAACGACAATATACATTTTATCAACCACTCATCACTTTTTGCACATGTCAACAAAGTTACTAGATCCCTTTAAGAGTTATATAAATGCAATTATTTATTATCTGGCAGCCCTCTCTTTGCATTGATCGTATTGTGGGCTATCAACCGTTGGAAGAACTATATTGGGGTATGGTGCCTCAGGGGAAGTGCATGCCAGGTCAAATGAAGCTTTTTACAAATACCATTTTGGTATCTCGTTTCTGAAACATACAGTACATTGAACTGATGCTGGTATCACTGAAATGAGTAGTTATCTTTACCAAAGATGATGCAATTTATCATTTTGAAACATTGATGCTACATAAATTAGAATCAGTTATTTTCTGTCATTCTAGAACCAAATGTTCTTCTAATAATGGAAATAAATGTTTTTGAGACCTTTTTCATCTGTTTTTGACTATTTTTTATAGGAGGCTGCCATGTTTTTTCCATTGGTACATAATTATGAAAGTACATCATCTGAGCGTACACTAAGAAATTAAGTAATCGTTGTTGTTGAGCCTGGTGCTATGTCAGTGGTTACAAAGAAAACCTGCTGTTGTTAGTGCACGTTGGAAAACATGGCAGCCACCAATGGTCAGTCAAAACAGATGATAGCGGTATCAAAAAGATTAATTATTTCCATTAATAGGGATACCCAAAGGGAAATTTATGACTAGCCGTGTCAGGAATGATACACTTATCAGTTAAGAGTGATACAAAATGTTAGCACAAATGACGATGATGACAATGACAATGATTTTTATTTCACAAAAACGGCCCCTCATGGGGGCATGGGAGAAATACAAAGATACAAACTTGTGTATATTAACATAATTATGTGTACATATTAAAAGAAAGAAATATTTACATCAAGTATTATAAACATGATAATAAACAAACAAAATTTTTGTCAACACTTTGGCAACAATTGACACCTCGCAAGAAAATATGAACACCAATCTAATGAGGGGCACAACTTAAAGGGTACCACCACCCAAAAATAATATTCTTATAAATGAAAGGTAACATCTTTAGTACCGTACTGACCGGCGTAATCGCCGCATACTTTTTCCTTTAAAATAAAACGCAAAGTCGGGATGCGGTGAATACGCGGCGATAGTCAAAATTTGACTTTTATTAGTCGGTAAATTGCATGCAAGCCGGCCTGCGATTGGTTGCATGCATGTTACAGTGCATGCATGGACTTTCGATGGGATTATCGGTGGAATTTTGGGGGCTTTTGGTTGAGTTGCGCTTCCGAGCATCTTTGTTATATCACTGATTGCTTACAAAGAACTTTTCATTTCGTGATCACTGGAGAATTTTACCGTTTCGGGCATCTCCCATGATCTTTTCTGGCCATTATTCTGCTTGTTTCTCTGGCCGTTTTTGCACCCGTTTTTAATTTTTTTTTCAAATTATGTTGCTCAAAGTCGGCATGCGGCGTTTACGCGGCTGCGGCGATTACGCCGGTCAGTACGGTAGTCCATTCCATCAACAAGTTCACAAAAATATGTTTCCAGGAAAAAAAAAATACAATTGGAAAACGCATCACCATTCTAAAGCATGCGTTCATGGGTCTGAATGTACGAAGACTACTTTTTCCAGAGCAAACGAATCGTCCGGGATTCTATTCATTCCAAACGTACGCGTGAATAGCATTGGCGCACTCACAAATGTTTGGCACGTACGGAACCAGGAAATAATAGTTGTTCCGTAAGTGGTGGTAATTCATTGCTTTGTTTATGAATTTACACAACCCTTTGCAAAATGTTGGATATCTATTATATATTACAAAACGGTACCAAAACATATAATTATGTGTTGTTCTTTGCCTGGTGGTCCCCTTTAAGCTAACAAAATACTGGTAACCAATTTGGCAAATAGATGCACAATCAGCACCCAGTGTCCCCACCCCCACCCTCTCCCACCCACAGCCAACATAAAACAATTTAAAGGGACTTAGTAAAATTGTCCAAATCCTCGAAACTTACTTGGAACTCTAGCGGTTCTCTCATACCTTGTCATATTCATATTAACAATAAAAGCACGGGACAGGTTTCGGGTTTTCAAATTTCCATTTCGTTCAAAAGATATTTACGATTGAAGTGTCCAGATATTAAACTGTCTACGGGATAATTTAAGCTGTGTACAAAGTACAATGTAAGTGCAATGAGTTAGTGAATGTCGCTTTGCATTTTTTGCTAATTTCCTGACCAAAAACATCCAATTAACGTGAAATTTTCACACATTACTTTGTGAACATACGGTATCAGATCACACCAATACACACTTTATTAATCACTCATCACCATTTGCACTTTTCTACAAAGTTACTATATCCCTTTAAGAGAAGCCAAGGTTATTTACTGAATGCTTCAAATTAAAGCCATCCATCATCTCGCCGGGGCCGTAAAATGTGTTCCCTCATCATACATATATCCATGTAGAGTATTGTAAGGATAATTGATGATACGTGTGCTCTCTATCATGATTATAATGTTGTGGTATAATGTTAATTCGCAGCAATCAATTTTGTATCGCATGTAGTGTTATGGATAAATGATAATATTGAAATTATTTGGTTGGTGAGTATGAATGGTAGGTAATTTGTGATGTCTAGTGGTTTCAAACATTGTTCATACAATGTAGCTGAGATAATTAATTCATATTTTTTTCCCCCTCCAAATATATGTTTCACACACAAAAATTACTGAACGAAAAATTCCCTGTGCATATTTAATTAATTTCCCAAACTGGAATATGTATTATCATACATGGCAATTGGGTCTGCAGCTTTAATTATATTAAAGTTGTACATTTTACATCAAATTATATTTACGCATAATACATTAATACCAGAAAATGCTAAAAGTACAGCTACATTACATTACTAACAACTTTTATCCCAGTTCTGTCAAGGGGTATTATCCTTACAAAGTCCATCAATCATACGAAATAAGGACAATAAACAGGTATACAACGAGCAATGTGTTAAATACTATGCAGATACTCTGGTATAACAGTTTTACGATGCGCTTCATGTAGCGAATAATGCATAACTGCCACCATGATCATTACATTAAGGTGAAATATTTTAACTAATGGAGGTTTGTCCAATTCTATCTAGGTACTAGTAGATAGTAATGTTCTGGTTTTGTCTTTACCAAACATGATTTCAAACATTTTGAGCATTACACATTTGCTTTATAATTGATAAGTTATTGATTTTTGAAGAGAAAAAAACATTAATTGTCTTGTCATTAAGTTGCCAATTTGAATGATGAAATGGGATTTGAAAATGTGACAATGTGTTGCCAATTGAAGTTTTTTTTCTTCTAAATTATCATGATCTACACACTAGTAAAGATAGAACTTTAATAAGAAAATGTGATACAGTAACAATATATTGCTCAAATGATAGACAATACATGCTCTATCTCTTTGCACAAGTACACGTACTTATAACTATCTAATGTAGGCCTACCAAACCACGAAATTGTGGGCAATCACCCTTGATGGGTTACACAAACAAGAATGACAACAAAACATTGCCATGTGTAGTGAGTGGCAGACGTGACAATTGGAAAAAAGAGCGATTAGTGGTTTTTGAAACGGTCAGTGCGTTTGAATGATCAAAATCCTTTTGAAAATGCAATGTATGGAGATGGGACAGATAGGAGGATACAATGTAGTTTGTAGTACTAGTAGACAAGCAATGAACCCCCATGAAGTTGTTATTATTGTTGTTGTTTTCTGTGTTTTGAAGAATTCATCGATTACCCCCTGGTGACCAAACAATGGGCGACGCAGAAAATGAAACAAATTGTGATATGAAATGTATTGAAATGATTGTTTCTTGTTACCAAGGTTTCTTCTCACCTGGTTTATCTCCTCCGCCACCTTTCTGTTTACAAGTATATTGTTGATAGTTTATATGATGCTGTTAAAATCAATATTACATTTCAATGCAACATATTGGCCACCTGAAATTCATGCTCGGGTGGCCATGATGGCCACCAGGAAAAAAATGTTAAGGGCGGGCCCTGATATCCAGTTATGTGTTTATCTGTAGACAATATGAGTTTGGAATGAACATTATAGTTAACTGGCAGGCTAGAGAACTTAACGGAACGGGGGTTTCAGGGACGAGCACCACACAAGGGTTTTTCTACAGCTCAGTCGGTAGAGCGCCAGTATAGCAATCCGGAGGTCTTGGGTTCGAATCCCAGAGAAATCCCATTTTATTTGCTCTTTTTTTTCATTTATCAAATACAACATGGCATACCTCCCCTAATAAAAGGATAACATGATTGTTTCACAAAGATTCTAAGTTGAACTTAACTCAAGTTGGGCTTAAAAAGTATGGAATGCCACTTGTTTCTTTGACAAATTATTGTAAAAGTCCTTTTTTCAAAGGCATAAAATGTTGATTCAAATCATTCATGTGTTCTATTATCAAGGAGATTTTATATTCTTGATGCAACATTTATGAAAAGTCTTGTATTCTTGGGTTTTTTGTTGTTGAATATATTGTATTCTAAGGCTACAATTGGCTTTCCATAATGTTTAAGTCCAACTTAGAGTTAAGTTCAACTTAGGATCTTTGTGCGAAACACCCCCCTGATGTGGAATCTTTCACTGAGAAAACGCTGCAGAGTATCAAAATCAGCAACTTTTTTGTTACATGTAGGATGCAGTTTTGACACATCCTGGTTAAATTGGTTATATTTCAACAAACATAAATAGTATGTATATGGTTTCATGATTCGCCTCATTTGCTCATCATACATAGCATGTATGTTTCACACACATATCATGACTATAACGACAGAGGGGTTGTGCTATACAAACATTAGAATGTGCATGTTATATAATTATTTAACATAACCACTTCATATCAAAAATGTAATGTGAAATTTATACAAAAACCATGTGTATTTACTACTTTTTAATACCATGACAATCAAGAAGGGCAAGTAATGACGCCACAGTTTTGTTGAAATTTGTCAAATTTCTGTCCTGACATTGTGTCACCAATTGGGCTCTAGAATGAAAACTACTTTACCAAAATTGCAAATCACATAAAAAGCCAGAGAAAACAGTCATTTTGTTCCCATTTTTTATTTTATTTTATTTTTTATTTTGGGGGGGGAGGGGGGGGGTGGGCGGCTGCTGCCATGTTGACAGTACTGTACTGTGCATTAGATCTCATACATTATACTGTAAAATTACAAACAATTATAACAGATGTAGGCATTTCTCTATATAAAGGAAAAAGACACAATATTATAAAGACAGAATTTCTCATTTCAGAGAAATTGTTGAGGGGGGGGGGGTGGGGGGGGGAGGTCTAGTGTTATTTTTACTATTTTTTCATTAAATTATTTTGTGTAAACAGATGCACACCCAGTGGGTTTATTGAGGAAAAATAGGCCACCTGTCTATAGCAACCAACCTGCCTATAGTGGCCACCAAAAATGTTCCCCTGCAGAGAAAAACAGTATTATGGGACCTGTCTAGATAGAGGTCACCTGTCTACAGCGGCCACTTTTCTTGTTTTCCCTTAAAGGTAGTTCAGATTCGTCAAATCAGATGCGCGGCGCCATTTTGCGTACGCGTTGCGTACGGTGCATCATGCACGTTAGCTCAGTGTCATGCGGTGCGCGCAAACTAGCCTAGTTCAAAATGGCGACCCGCTGTGTAGCATCCCCACGCTTGATGACCTTTAATATGTGGTCAATATTTACACAGGTTTGACTAACGTTAATTTGACCTTTTATGTGTGTGCAGAGAGCGAGTCATCCAGGATGAAGTCCGGCGTGGATGTAACTCCACTCCTCCTGTCTCTATGCGAGGCCGCATCCCACATGCCCGCCGAGCAGCTCAAGGGTCATCGCCTAGCAACCCGACTCCAGCCCGGTAGCTCCAGACACGTTCCGGACACCATGCATTCCCTGGTCAACCATCTCACACCGCTACTCACCAAACCACACAGAGCTATCCAGCTAGCAGCTTATAACATGCTGGAAAGGTGCGTCTGTCTGTCTGTATATATCTGTTTGTTTTTTTGTTTGATTGATTGATTGATTGATTGATTGATTGATTGATTGATTGATTGATTGATTGATTGATTGATTGATGGATGGATGGATGGATGGATGGATGGATGGATGGATGGATGGATGGATGGATGGATGGATGGATGGATGGATGGATGGATGGATGGATTGATTGATTGATTGATTGATTGATTGATTGATTGATTGATTGATTGATTGATTGATTGATTGATTGATTGATTGATTGATTGATTGATTGATTGATTGATTGATTGTTGGTATATATCTGTCTGCCAGTCTATTTGTGTTTGTTCGTTTGTTTCATGATGATGATGATGATGATGATGATCATCATCATCATCATGGTGGTGGTGTTGTTAATAATGGTAATGTGGTGATGATGATGATGATGATGATGATGATGATGATGATGATGATGATGATGATGATGATGATGATGATGATGATGATGAGATCATGATGATGATGATCATCATCATGGTGGTGGTGTTTGTAATGATGATAATGATAATGATGGTGGTGATGATGATCTTTATAAAGTCAAAGGATATGGTGATGTAAATGATACTTTAAACTGAAGGGGATGATTGTGTTGATTATTCATGATGATTCTGATTAACATGTTTGTTATTTTTTGCAGAGTTATGCCAGAGTTTGCCAAGTATGATGAGGAGTATGTTCAAGTCAGAAACAAGACGGATGACTGCGATGAGGACGAGTCTCCATCCATGTAAGTTTTTTATTTCTTCTCCACAACTTGTTGATGGTTATAATAACAATAATAGTGGCGCCTTATATGGCGCACATGTCAGTCACGGTTTGACTCTCCTGCGGCTTTTAATACCCATGGCCATTAGGTATTTCAAACCCAAACTATAACTCCCTGGGGAGCATACTAGACTAAGCGGGCATCTCTTAGGCAGATATGGATATTGGCACATATACTTGTATGTCTAGTATTTCTTGAAGACTTTAAACCGTCGGTCCCGTGTATGGGAGAACCAATCCTCATGCACGCTAAAGAACACATCTCATTTTTTCGTGAATAGCAGGGAGAAATCCCGGTGGGTGTTTACACATTTAAATAATAGTGCGGGAATAGGTGAATTGTTTTGACCCGTCGTGGCCAGCTTAGGAAAAACTTTGTGTAGTTTAAAAAATTGTTATTTGGGCATTAATGCCTTACTTGAGAGATAGCTTTACTCTATTTGGGGTATAAGCTTACCTGTATGACACTGTATGACACACTAGTGTTGCGGTGTCGTTACAAATTATTTCCAATCCAATCCAATCCATCATAAGAGATTTCTAGCTCATTTGGTAGAGTGACGGACATCTAGCATCCGGAGGTCACGGGTACGATTCCCGAGGAAGCCCGATTTTCTTTGCTCATTTTAATTTATTAAATACATTTCTGGTCAGTTTTTCCTATGTTCAAAAATCTGATATTCTCGGACAACTATATTTTGTTAGATTTTAGGTCAGCAAAATTGTTTCCCTTACACACAATTTCTCCCTTTGAACAGAGCCCCACCCACTGGACTACAGAAGCTGCTAGACTCCTCCACAGCCCTCATGCAGGCCCTGCTGTTGGGCATCCCTGTCGGGGAGTGCACACTGATTGAGCCTGACAGCGAGGCAGAGACGCACACAAGGTGCTACCTCCTGGCGTGGAGACTATACCTCACCGTCTTCAGAGCGGCCAGCATGGAAGTAAGACTAGTTTAAATTTCAATTCGATTCAGTTTACTCAACACTCGTCATAAAATACATCAAATGCATCAAAAATTGCAAAGTGGTACCTCCTTGCGTGGAGACTATACCTCACTATCTTCAGAGCGGCCAGCATGGAAGTAAGACTAGCTCAATATCAATTCGGTTCAATTTATTCCCATTTAAATTCCAGAGTAGAGAGCAGCGATGTGGAATAAATGCCTTGCTGAAGGCAATGCTAACAACTAGCACAGACCTGCTGGCCCTGCTGGCCCAGGGCCACTAAACATAAGCTTCAAGACACAAAATTATGTTGATCCTTAATTCCGCGGGCCCGTATAGAGTACCGAAGTAGTGACGTCACATGCTTTTGTTATGGCATAGTAATGGTTCTAAACAACTTTTCCTTTCATACTGGCCTGTGGCAGTTGGTTGGAGCTGGACGAATGCCTTCTTAGCAACCGCTAGATCACCAATTCATTGCTTGCCTGACATTGTTTAGAACCATCACCCATGGCAATGAATAGCTCTGACGTCACACTTCGGTACTCCATGGGCTATCAAAATATAACATCATTTAATGTTTTCCTTTGTTTGGGCCCACCAGATTCAGGTTTCGGGCCACTAGAATTTAGAATAAAAAGTGTTTGTACTTGCCTGACTGGGCACAAGGCAAACAAGTTAATATCTAGCATTGCTGAAGTTTATGAATGCCGGGGCATCAACTCCAGTTAACTCTGTCCCCTCATTTGAAGTCCAGCCCTTATCCGATCATGCCACAACACCTCCATTTTCTCTTCTCCTTCCCAAGGTGCGTGCACAGTACTCGTCCTACCTGAAGCAGAGCAAAGGAATCAGTCTGTTGCTGGACCACATCTTCTGCCTTATTCCCGAGGACCCTAGTCTTGGTCCTGACCAGGCCAGTAGTCCAGGCAAGGGGTCACCCGTAAACATGTTCACCAAGCCTATACAGCTCAGTCCTAAAGGTACGCTTTTACATAATTTCAATCAGCATTATATGGTTCAGACCTGCTCAAAGTCCCAATGTTCTAGGTCTTGGCCTTAGTCTTTGTCCTGACTAGGCCAGTAACCCAGACAAGGGGTCACCTTTTACCATGTTCACCAAACCTATACAGCTCAGTCCTAAAGGTTCATGTTTAACCCTCTCTGTTCTTCCATGTTGATTTAAATTGGCTTTATAGTATAGACCTGCTCATGGTCCTGACTGGACCACTAGCCCAGGCAAGGTATGTGTTACCTTGTACACTAACTCCAAAAGTGAGGTATATCAATCAATACTGTAGATATGTCCTGTTTAACAGCCTAATGTAAGATCTTGGTCCTAATGGACGTCCAGGTTGGTCTACTAACATTGGCAATGGATCTCCTGTCACCATGTACAAGAGCAGAAACTGTTTTTTTTTTGTCACAGTGTCACATTATCAGACATGTAGCTAGTTGCAAACAGTAAAAACAAGCTACAAGCTATAAACCTCTATTTTGAAGGAAATATTTAATTGTTTTAGTGTGAACAGCAAATAGGTCTTAATTTGTCTGTTAGAATAGCCTAAATTTGTTCAAAGCTACATGTATATATGATTAGAGCAATTTTAGTGTCCAGTGATTGAAATTGCCAGCTTTTGATTGATGTACTTTAATTAAGATGTATTATTCTTCCAAAAGATTGATTGACAGATTGCTTGCAATATGATTAATAATGATTGTATATATTCACATTGATTGATTGCAAAATTAACAATAATAATCACACTGATTGATCTAAACAGCGTCCCCTGGCGTCGAGAACGAGGTCCAACATCTGTCCTGCTCCGTGTTCTACAGCATCCTAAAGAACGTGCCGGTCATTGCGAGGCAGTGGTGTAACCTACAAGACAGGAGGATAGGGCCCTTTGTAGACAAGTAAGATTCGATTCAGATTTATCAATCTGATTATGCCTACGCAACAAAGTGGCCGGAGACATTTTGTTCTAGAGTTGTTTGTCCGTCCGTATGTAAATTGTACGTACATGTACGTATGTCCCATTTACTTGATTGTGCTCTCAAGAACAGATTGACCGATAACCATCAAACTTGGGTTCATGTTTGTACACATATCTTGAGGAGCCAATGAACTGATTCTGGGGTCATGAGGTGACAGGGTGCATTATGCGAAAATAGCTTGTGATCACTTTATCTCAAGAACCGATTGACTGATTATAATCAAATTTGGTACGTGTATGTATCTGGAGGAGCTGATAAACTGATAACATAATCTTTACAATTGATTATCTGACAAGAAGTGCTGTTGGTAATCCACGGGTACCCGGGTCCCGCCGAAAAATGTTGAGTCCCGGGCGCAAAAATCAATACTCAATATCCCAAATAAAAAGCAAAAGTCCTCTCTTTGACCGGCAGAGTTATCATGTTTATTCAAGTGACAAAAATGCAGCGCATATATGACAATAAATCATCTTCTAAAATACAGCAAATTCGTAAATCAATTATAGTTTTAGCATTTCTGACATGATTTTAATGGAATTATGGTTACATGCTGTTCAAATTTACGTCGATTTCTGACGAAAATAGGACATCCTACCGCATACGCATGTATGCGGTTTTCGCTGATTCGCCTGCATATGAAGTTGAACTACGTATTACGAATGGGAAATGAAATTGTATCGGAGTCATCGATTTATTGCATGTACACAAACGAATGACGCTCGCTGGCAGAAAATAACCAGAAATAGCGGCGCGATGACTATGCATGACAATCACATTCGCCGAAGTGTGTTGAAGAAACGATCGCCACCGCCGAGGTAGGATGTCCTATTTTCGTCAGAAATTTCGTAATCGAGGTAAATTTGAACAGCATGTTACCGTTAAAAACCATGTCAGAAATGCTAAAACTATAATTGATATACGAATTTGCTGTACATTATTTTAGAAGATGATTTATTGTCATAAATGCGCTGCCTTTTTTTCACTTGAATGAACATGTTTTCCCAGCGGCGTGACATGCCGATAGCGAAATCAACAAATGGGTAAATTTTGGGTACCCGTGACTCGCCCGAAAAAATTATCGCGAGTCCCGGGAGGTAAATACTCCCGAAATCGACAACCACTACTGACAAGTAATTCCTTCTTTATTTTTGTTGATAGGTTTACCACCAAGTTTGTGAGCCCGCTGCTGTGCGCGGAGGAGATTCAAATCGTCCAGGCGAATCCGAGCGAGGACGAGAATCTGAGCGTCAAAGCTCGCCTATCGACGAGAGAAGTCATCGCCACGTACACCATGCAGGACCTGAGCATAGAGATGATGATCACGCTGCCGACCAATCACCCGCTGGGACCCATCGAGGTGGACAACAGGAAGAAGGTTGCCGTGGGAACGTCGCAGTGGCGTCAGTGGACCCTGATGCTCACCACCTTCCTCACCCACCAGGCAAGTTGAGACATTCAATGCTGTTTTATAAGTTCTGGTTTCCATGGTGATGTAGATGCACAGTAGGCTTGATGTAGCATCGTTTAACCCGTTCCCTACGAGATTCTGAAATCCCCATAGACTTTGTACACAGGCCACCCGTTTCCCGTAGTCAAGGGGTTAACCTGTTCCCTACAAGATTCTGAAATCCCTGTAGACTTTGTAGGACTTTCCTTTCCAGGACTACCACAGTCATTTTTAGGACTACCCAAGAAAGAATAACAACGGTCATTTTTAGGACTACCACAGCAATTTTTAGTACTACCCAACCCTAACCCAAACCCTAACCCTAACCCTACCCAAGAAAGAATAACAACAGTCATTTTAAGGACTACCGCTCTCCTTTTTAGGACTACCCAAGAAAGAAAAACAACGGTCCTTTCCAAGACTACCCAAGAAAGAATACCAACAATCCTCCCTCCTTTCTTACATTGTGCTATTAATGCAAGTGTACTGTGTAAGATGAGACATGCTGACTTAATGTAGGTTCACTTTTGAATATGTTTCTTGCTTTTAGTGATGATTGTGAATTAGTTGATATGTGAGTGTATATGTGTTATAGCCCTGATTATAAGCATCTAACCATTGTTTTCTTTGATTTGTGTACCTGTTTGTATATATATATATTTTTAATTTTTATAATGGTTGAATACATAAATTGAAATGGAAAATGTATTTAGTGTTTGTGAGTGTGTAGACATTGTTTGTGCCAAACTCATGAACACATAGCTTGATAGTAGCATCCGTGTCGGAGACCAACGGGTCTCACCTTCCTAACCCTAACCCTAACCAGGGGGTAGTTTCACAAAGATCCCTAGTCGAACTTAACACTAGGTTGGATTTAAAAACTATGGAAAGCCATTAGTTTCTTTGTAAAATTGTAAAACTAGTTCTTTAAACAGGCCTACAATTTGGGTAACAATTATTTGACATTATCAAAGAAACTTCCAAGTTATAGATGTGAAATTTTGTGGAAAGTTTCAAATTATTGCATTTGGGCTCTTGAATATCTTTATTTCCAAAGCTACCAATAGCTTTCCATCATTTTTAAGTCCACCTTCCTTAAAATTTTAAGTTCGACTTGGGATCTTTGTGAAACACCCCCAGGCAAGTTTTAAAATGCTGGCTCATGTTTTTCCAAAGAACCTTCCAAATTGATTTTGATATAACGTACATTCTCCATAGACCCCAGGCTGAGTATTTTGGGGACCATTTACTGTAGTATGTTGTAGTGGCAATATTGATGACGATGCTAGAAAATAACTACATGTATGTTATAATAAGCATGGTTTGCGGTTGCACCATGTGAGAAGGGGGAGGATTGGTGAGTCCTGAAAAGGACTGATTGTATTCTTTCTAGGATTGTCCTAAAAAGGACTGAGGTAGTCATAGAAAGGACTGTTGGTGTAGTCCTGAAAAGGACTGTTGGTGTAGTCCTGAAAAGGACTGTTGGTATTCTTTCTAGGAGAGTCCTAAAAAGGACTGAGGTAGTCCTAGAAAGGACTGTTGGTAGTCCTAGAAAGGACTGTTGGTGTAGTCCTGAAAAGGACTGTTGGTATTCTTTCTAGGAGAGTCCTAAAAAGGACTGTTGGTAGTCCTAGAAAGGACTGTTGGTAGTCCTAGAAAGGACTGTTGGTAGTCCTAGAAAGGACTGTTGGTAGTCCTAGAAAGGACTGTTGGGATAGTCCTGGAAAGGACTGTTGGTATTGCGAGGAGAGGGTGGATGGTAGGAGGGGCTCGACGTTTCGCATAGGTTGACTATGTTGACTCCGTTGTCAGGACTATGTTGCCTTGTGGCCCAACCAGGCAAGTAAAAAAAAAAAATTCAAATTCCATCGGCCCGAAACCTAAATCTAGTGGCCCCAAACAAAGAAAAACTTAAACAAAATATGTTATATTTGTTCGCCCATTGGGGCTAGTGGAATTAATTAAGCAGCAGTGCAATTTGGTGGCCCAAGGCTTATCTTTAGTGGCCCCAGGCCAGCAGGACTGTGCTAATTTGGTGGCCCTAGGCTTATCCTTAGTGGCCCCAGGCCAGCAGGCCTGTGCAAATTGTGAGCATCAGTACATTCTGCATAAACCACAGGCTAAATAAAAGCAGCATTATTCTTTGATGATATACATGTATGTGAGTTATTGCCTTTTGACCAGAATGAACGCTATATCTAAATATGTGTTATATTCATATCTATCAGATAACAGTAATTATGATCCCGGTCAATAGGGGATGGGTACATGTGTATTTTGTTAGTGGCAGTATTTTTATGGACCCATTACTCCATAGTGTCTATTACAAAATATATTGTCCTTAGAATCCATTAAGACTAGTTTGATGACATATCTTTTTAAAGGGACTTAGTAACATTGTCCAAATCCTCAAAATAAAATGTTAATTCTAGCGGTTCCCTCATACCTTGTTGTATTCGTATTAACAATAAAATCATGTGACAGGTTTTGGTTTTTCAAATTTCCTTTTCGTTACAAAGATATGTACGATCGAAGTATTCAGATAAGAAAAACTCCGGGCGAGTTTTTCATCCCTGTACAAAGTGAATGCAGTGAGTTAGTGAATATCACCCAATATCACTTTGCATTTTCGCTCATTACTTGGCCATGCAATGTCCATTTGACTTGAAATTTTCACACAATACCCTGTGGACATATGAGATAACAACACTATACATTGTAGCAACCATTCATCACTTTTTGCACATGTCAACAAAGTTACTAGATCCCTTTAAAGTCACATTTCAGAAATTTTGAGTAGTTTCATTTTTTTCTGTTTAATATGTTATGTATCAAAGTTCTTTCTTTTTATATGTGTAAATATTTGTCTGGCTGTCTACATGTTAGGGGAGGCGTAAAAATTATCACTGCCGTTCTACCGCGGGATCCCGCTTGGAACGATTAGAGCGCGTATTTGTATTTGAACCTGCGGGTTTGATCGTTTCTAGCGGTACGCCGCGGCCTCCCGATCAGCTGTCACCAGCTGTGGAGAGGAATTCGTCCCGACGCAGTGGGACTCAACGCGGTAGGCCGCGGCCTCCCGATCCTAGCGCGCGAATTACAAGATCATTATTGCTGCATGCATTGCACATGCATACATATGTACGAGTACCGTACACCTACCTACGTAGGTACGTGTACGGTACTCGTACATGTATGCATGCGCAATGCATGCACATCCACGTACACGCGCACCGCCTAGCTAGCCTGTGTACAATGTACGATTGTACGTACATGTTACGTATATTGGTGTGATGGCCTGGAAGAGTCGAGTAGGTCTAGTATCTACTCGAGCAACCAAATCGTACTCAGCATGCCTGCATGCTATACGCTAATCTCTGCTGGAGTGTGGGCCGGAGTGCGGGGCCGGATATGATCAGATAGATCTATATCTCATCGCATTCATGACGAAATCTTGAACGTGACAGTTCCATC
This sequence comes from Echinarachnius parma, assembly GCA_037951105.1. NCBI lineage: Eukaryota > Metazoa > Echinodermata > Echinoidea > Clypeasteroida > Echinarachniidae > Echinarachnius > Echinarachnius parma. The sequence continues at coordinate 108,639 of JBAMJV010000290.1, read as the reverse complement.
CGCAATCCGACAATACTCCCCTTGCTCTTGGTTTGCTCTGAGCCGACATATCTTGGCCGGCTAGAGTAGACGTTAGTCTTTTACACAAACTCAATACAAACAAATCTGAGTAGCGTTAAATACATACCTTATTTCAAAAATAGGCTGGAAATTGGCCAGAGCTAGAGTTAGTTGCGTCAGCTGTCGATGTTATGTCATCTGAGGGATCACGCTAACAGCACCGACAGGCCAGGCCCAGGGCGCGACATAGTAGCTGCGCTAGGCCATGCATGAGCTAGACAAAGTGTGTACGTCCAATTAAGCATAAGCACGAGAAACCCCCGACGTACGGTGGCGGGGCCCTGGTCGCGGCCTCCCGCGGCTGAACGATATCGTTCCCCCGCGGTAAGACCATGCATACCCGTGTACATTCCCGTCCTCCTGCAGGGGACTGGGGGAAACAAATCGGTTTCAAGCATTCTGCGGTATACTGCGGCCCGCCGATCGGTCAGGCTCGGGCCCAAGCGGGATCCCGCAGCGTGGCGGCAGTGATAATTTTGACACCTCCCCTTAGTTGGTGATAATTATGTTCATGAATTATTCCATAGTGTCTATTACAAAATATATTGTCCTTAGAATCCATTAAGACTAGTTTGATGACATATCTTTTTAAAGTCACATTTCAGTAATTTTGAGTAGTTTCATTTTGTCTGTTTAATAAGTTATGTATCAAAGTTCTTTCTTTTTATCTGTGTAAATATTTGTCTGGCTGTCTACATGTTAGTTGGTGATAATTATGTTCATGAAAATGTTCATGTTTTTCTTGCTGTTTGTAGATAATTTATCTGTGACTTGAGCACCTTGGCAAAGGTGGAATTGTCGCATTAGAAGTTTCTATTATATCGTACGTGTGGTTTGAGGTTTCACCATGTATAAGGAGAGGATTGGTGAGTCCTGAGAAGGACTGTTGGTATTCTCTCTTGGATAGTCCTAATAAGGACTGTGGTAGTCCTACCATCCACCCTCTCCTTACAATAACTACGGTATACCAGCGCTGTAGCTCTTATCAGAACTACAAGCTCAAGAAAGAATACCAACAGTCCTTTCCAGTACTACCAACAGTCCTTTCTAGGACTACCACAGTCCTTTTTATGCCTCCGCAACGAAGTAGCCGGAGGCATTATGTTTTCGGGTTGTCCGTCCGTCCGTACGTCCGTCCGTCCGTCCGTACGTCCGTCCGTACGTCCGTCCGTACGTACGTCCGTACGTACGTCCCGTTCTCGTGATCGCGTTATCTCAAGAACCAATTAACGGATTTTCACCAAACTTGGGTCATGTATGTATCTTAGGGGGTCAATGATCTGATTAGATTTTGGGGTCATGAGGTCAAAGGTCAAAGGTCACACAGCTCATTATATATGCAAAAATAGCTCGTGATCGCGTTATCTCAAGAACGGATTGACAGATTCTGACCAAACTTGGTACATGTATGTATCTTAGGGGGCCAATGATCTGATTAGATTTTGGGGTAATGAGGTCAAAGGTCAAAGGTCACAGAGCTCATTATATATGCAAAAATAGCTCGTGATCGCGTTATCTCAAGAACGGATTGACAGATTCTGACCAAACTTGGTACATGTATGTATCTTAGGGGGCCAATGATCTGATTAGATTTTGGGGTCATGAGGTCAAAGGTCAAAGGTCACATAGCTCATTATATATGCAAAAATAGCTCGTGATCGCGTTATCTCAAGAACGGATTGACAGATTCTGACCAAACTTGGTACATGTATGTATCTTGGGGGGCCAATGATCTGATTAGATTTTGGGGTAATGAGGTCAAAGGTCAAAGGTCACAGAGCTCATTATATATACAAAAATAGCTCGTGATCGCGTTATCTCAAGAACGGATTGACAGATTCTGACCAAACTTGGTACATGTATGTATCTTAGGGGGCCAATGATCTGATTAGATTTTGGGGTCATGAGGTCAAAGGTCAAAGGTCACATAGCTCATTATATATGCAAAAATAGCTCGTGATCGCGTTATCTCAAGAACGGATTGACAGATTCTGACCAAACTTGGTACATGTATGTATCTTGGGGGGCCAATGATCTGATTAGATTTTGGGGTAATGAGGTCAAAGGTCAAAGGTCACAGAGCTCATGATCGCGTTATCTCAAGAACGGATTGACAGATTCTGACCAAACTTGGTACATGTATGTATCTTAGGGGGCCAATGATCTGATTAGATTTTGGGGTCATGAGGTCAAAGGTCAAAGGTCACATAGCTCATTATATATGCAAAAATAGCTCGTGATCGCGTTATCTCAAGAAGGGATTGACAGATTCTGACCAAACTTGGTACATGTATGTTCCTTGGAGAGCCAATGAACTGATTAGATTTTGGGGGTCATGAGGTCAAAGGTCACAGGGCTCATTATATGTAAAAGTAGCTTGAGATTGGAAATCTCAAGAATTGAATATCAGATTTCAATCCAACTTGATACCTGAATGTATAATAGGGAACAATTGTAGTCATTAGATTTTGGGGTCATGAGGGCAAAGGTCAAGGTCACTTATAGCTCATAATTGTGATACGTCAAGATCTAAAAGACAGAGTACCATCAAAATTGAGTTGACAGAATTAATTCTGTGTACATGTTGATTTGGGCTTGACATAAATAAATTGCATAATGGCGGAGGCATCATTTTCGACTGCGCGCAGTCGAAGATCCATCTAGTTTAGGATTATCCTAGAAAGAATACCACACAGTCCTTCTCAGGACTCACCAATCCTCTCCTTATACATGGTGCAACCGCAAACCACACGTACTATCTACACCACCATGGAAGCGAGCAACATTTAAGTTTCTATATCATTATTATTATTATTAAAGTGTCTACTTGCAAGCAGTGCAAGTCACTGTGGTATGCGGTTTTGTAGCTACGAGTGGCACGTTCCCCCCCCCCTTATTATTTGACAAAAACAAAACAAAACAAAACATAGGGACAAGTCAGTGAATAAATAAAGCAATACATAAGACTTACCCACAAATAATTAGCTTGCCCCCCCCCCCCCCCCCCACCCCCCAAAATCAGTCCAACCATGCTAAGCCACTGGAGGCAAGTCACCTTCCAGAGCTCAACACTAGCACTTGCCCGCTTGCCCGGGGCAAGTCAAAATTGATGTACAATATCATATTGGTTGCCCAATGGGGCAACTAACATTTCTGTTCAATTACAAAAGCAGATCGAGCTACAATTAAATGTTCTTGTGTTTCATATTGTTTTAAAGGGGGGCAAGTAAATTTTTTTGTTTGGTCGGGCAAGTAAAATTTGAAAATTGAATAGTTTTACTTGCCCGAGTGGGCAAGTGTGGAGGCTTGCAAGTTTACTCATGCAGCAAGTAGTAATATATGTCCTCTCGTTATACATGTAACACAGCTTTACAGTTGAGGTGAGACGTGAAACGTGTTCGCCAAAAGTGCATCCAGCCATGCATTATTTGACATAATTCACACTGTCTAGCCCACTATAATGGAGAATCTATTTGTATATGTTCACCCCACCCGTACCTTTATTATGAGCATAATAGACTTGGCTGCTTTTTCTAATTCTAAAGCACAAATGTCTTTCGATCATGGCATCATAATAATTTGTGAAAATGGATGAATAGTATTGTATGCATGCATGCACTCCAGGCCCTGGTGAAGTTGAATGCACGGTGTTTGGGTAACCATGTTGCTGCTAAAGGAATGCTGTACATATCATACATGTACGTCCATATTTTCACACTTAGATATGAACCTTGTACCTTGTTGTCATACAATATAATTGTATAAATTATCATTATAACTTTATTATGTTTTACACATTATGTTATACTTTTCATATTTGTATGTATACAGTGTATATTTGAATATGTGAGACCCTTCACCCCAAAACAGCCATTATGTTAGATTAAAGTTGGGTTTATGACATAACAAGCAGACACAGTTGTATAACTCTAGTCTTACTCATGATTTATGACCAGCCAAACTCTAATAATAAGTGACCAGAAATTTAGGACCAAACTTTTAAAAATAATTGTTATAGAATATCAATGGAAAAAGAAAATTCCTTTAAAGAAGAAATGTTCTAGTCAAACTTCATTTTGATAAACTTAAAATGTATGTGTCATCATTGACAATTAAATAGAACTCATATCAGCTTGATTGGAAGGAAGAAATCATAATGTCTCATTTAGGAGCCTGTGTTTATTCAAATCTGACACAAGAGTTTGATATTGCAGACACCGTTGTATGTTCAAGCCCTTTTCCCCACCCCAAAAAAATTGCAAATGTGACACTCGGCTTTCTAAAAATCAATATTAAACAGAGTGAGTATCAAAATCAGTTTAAAAGCCACCTTGGTGTGATGTCACAACTAGGTTGTTTTCCCTCTACCTGACAATATTGTTTTAAAGCACCCTCTAAATCAAAACGTTATCCGGAATCACTATATTACAGTGTCAGTGAAACCTCCTCACAATGAGATCCTTGGTACCGTGGGAAATTACCTTGTTATGTCAGGGTTTAAAAACAAACAAATATAAAGAGCTGGGACCATCAAAATTACCTTGTATAAGAGGGTATTGTTATATTATCAGAGCTATTTATAATGAAATTCCTCTACCTGGCAACATTTGTTTAAGCACCCTCTAAATCAAAACTCTATTCCTTTATAGCTCTAGAGGAACTTTATTACAGCAGATGAGATCCTTGGTGTCATGGAAATTGCTTTGTTGTATCAGGGTAAAACAATATTTTTAAAAAATATAGAGAGCTGTGACCATCAAAGTTACCCTGTAAGAGGGTTTTGTTGTATGATATCAGAGCTATTTATAACGAGATTCCACGCCACAGCGTGATCAAATGCACACAGATGTCATTTACAATGTTCAATCGATAACATTAACAATGAACATCCTGGTCTTTGTTTCAACATTTCAATGCTCATTTAATTGATTTTGTTTTGTTGTAAAGGACCATACAATAAGATGCTACCAAGATAGGCTAATCATTATTGATTCATTTCTGATTTTAATGATATACACGTACTATGTAATATTGATTTGCAAGGTTGAATAGATGAACGAAATATATCATAAGAACAATCTCTGAAAATGAAATTGATTTTTTTTTTGTAAGCTCCCGAAAGATAGGGAACTTTAGATGTAGGAAAAATATATTTTAAAGGGGTAGTACAGTTTTGGTAAGGCTGAACTTTAGTAACCAAACCTGGACAGTAACATTATAAACTAATAGTTATAACTCCACCATGCTCGAAAGGTATACAAAATTACAAACGACTAAGTAAAAAGCCTGTTATCATTCAAAAAGAGCAATTAAATCACAAGAGGAATCTTTTCAAATGTTAATAATGAGGAGGATAAGGAATAGGGAGGGGAAATAGGCTTGTTGTTGAGTCTGCTGCTATGTCAGTGTTTACATAATCTGCTTTTGTTAGTGATTGCTCAAATGACATGGCAGGCCTTACCTTTGGAAACACGGCAGCCTCTAGTGGTCAGTCGAAACACATGATAGTGACACCCAAGAGGAAAACTAGAAGCGACAGGTATTATGCACTAATCAGTAATTGTAGCATAAATGCCAGCATTTGGATTCTCTTTAAAGGGATCTAGTAACTGTGTTGACATGTGCACAAATTGACACAGGGCTGATAAAATGTGTATATCTGTGATCTGATACGTTCGCTGCGTAATGTGTAAACATTCCATGATAAATTAATGTCATTTCACTAGTTAATGAGTTAAAATGCAAAGAGATATTTGCTATTAACTCATTGCACTGAGTTTGAACTGACCGAGCATGGTGGCTTAGCGGTTAGAGTGTCCGCCTCATGCACGGGAGGTCCCGGGTTCGAACCCAGACCGGGTCATACCAAAGACTTTAAAAATGGTACCTTCTGCCTTCTAGCCAGGCGCTCGGTATTTATAGAATGGAGAAGGGAAAGTTAATCACACGAGTTACCAGAGGACTGGCCCCCTTCTGTAGCTATCGCTACATTTAGTAGACGCTTGGCCTAGGGCTAATGAATCGGAGATAGGCGCCGCCTTATGTGCCAACATTGGCACAGGAAGGACTAAAAAAACAAAACTGAGTTTGAACACAGTTGAAAGTCTCCCAGGGACACTTTCTAATCCAAACACTTCAAACATAAATAAGATTTAACAAAAGAAAAACTCTGAAAACAAACTTGTTCCATGCTTCTATTGGATATACCAAAACAAACGAGACCTGTATAATGTGACAACAGCTATCGTTCTTACTTAGCTAAGTTTTGTGGATTTTGACAATGTAACTAGATCACTTGCCCACTTGCCCCAGGCAAGTATAAATTGATGTTGGGCAAGTAAAATCTAATACATTTTCTAGTGTGCTTGCCCAATTGGGCAACTAAAGAATTGTTCATCTACAAGAGGACAATGTAATTTCATATCTGTAAATAGCATCTACATGTAGAAGTACCAGGGCAAGTAAATGTTATATTGGGTATTAGTACAATTTAACAATTTATGACTTTACTTGCCCGAATAGGCCAGTACAGAAACAAAATAGTGTGGAGACTGACTGTAAACATTATTTCTTGCTTTCTTTTTTCATCACAGAATGGGTCCATCATGGAAGGGCTGGCTCTGTGGAAGAGCAACGCGGACAAGAGGTTCGAGGGAATTGAGGACTGCATGATCTGTTTCTCCGTCATCCACGGAGGAAACTGCTCCCTCCCAAAACTCACCTGCAAGACTTGCAAGAAGAAGTACCACTCAGCTTGCCTGGTAAGATGGGTGGATGGATGGATGGATGGGTGGGTGGGTGGGTGGGTGGGTGGATCTGGATGGTGGGTGAGTGGATAGATGGATAGATGGATGGATGGGTGGATAGATAGATGGATGGGTGGGTGGGTGGGTGGGTGGGTGGATGGATATATAGATAGCAATATATAGATAGAGAGAAAGATATATAGCAATAGATATATAGATAGCAATATATAGATAGATAGATAGATAGATAGATAGAAAGATATATAGCAATAGATAGATAGATAGAAAGATATATAGCAATAGATAGATAGATAGATAGATAGATAGATAGATAGATAGATAGATAGATAGATAGTAAACAAATATACCATGCACTGAGAGCCTCTAGTTGAAATTATGGATTCCGAGGTGACAGGAACTGCACTATGTTCTGAGGGTCGTAGACCCGAAGAACATAGTGCTTTTCCTGTCACCGAGGAATCCATAATTTCACTAGTGGCTCGAAATAGTGCATGATATATTTGTTTTATATCCTTCGCATAATCACAATCATCGCAAAAATAAATGATTTCAATTAAATTAAAGACAAATATAAAGAAAAACAAAACATTGATCATGGAACCATCACTGCACTGACTATGTTCTGTTTGTGACACTGACCCCCTTTGCACAATAGTCCTAGCGCAGAGCCCGTATTGCGCTATCTTTCCATTCATGGTTACGCGCCTTTAATAACAACTAATGCGCACCCAAATGCAAAACGCGCGCATCAAAGTGAATAATTAACCTGCTTTACATACTACACACGTTATTGTATGGAGAAAATAGTTATTCGTAGCTAGTGCAGTGCACACCGCGGCCGATTGTTAAATGACGAATTAGTGTCACGACCACAGAAGGACAACGATGCACAATGTGCACCATTGTCGTAATTTTTAAATTCGAATACCGCTACGTTATACATGAAATGCATCTCTAGAATATTCTTTGGAACTTATTAATATTCACGGGTGAAAATATGCTGTATTTCTTTTTAAATAACTCTTTGATAAATCTCGTCGAGCATCTTTCGCAAGCTAAAACAAGACCTCTGCTCGCAGGGAAGTTTTACAACACGCATCTCTATGGGCTCAATATGATCACCCGGCGTCTATGACGTCATTCATGGAATAGCATTTACTATTCCATGAATGACGTCACGCATAGCACATTTTTCTCCATGGTCATTACTATGTTTGGTCACATGACGCTATGTAGACCAATCACTGAACAGGATTTCTTTCATGTAGGATATAAATATATATATATATATATAGATGTATTTTATAGATCAATAGATGGATATATATTCTGACAAGTGAATACTTTAGATCATCTCTCTAACATCTCCTGTATTCAACCTCTTGACATGTTCTTGTTGTATATTTATGATGTGTAATTTCTTGTTTTTCTCTCACCTTTCATCTGCAGTACAAGTGGTTCAGTACAAGCAGCCAATCATCATGTCCTCTGTGCAGAAGTCCCTTCTGAGGGTTTTTTGGTTGTCCATGCAAACATCTAGACAACAAACAGTCAACCTGGTGGAAACATCAAGCACCCTCTTACCAGCCCACCCCTCCCCTCCAATAAATGTATACCCTTGCAATTGCAAGCGAAGAAACAACAACAACCAACGGCTCTTTCCAAGACTACCACAGTCCTGTGTAGGACAATTCAAGAAAGGACAGTACAGTCCTTTACAGGACTACCCAATTCCTGCCAGTTCTTACGTGGTACTACCACAAACCTACTGTACATGTATGGACTGTGTAAGATCTATAGTGCAAATATGTGACCTTACACCACAAAACGACCGTTATGTCGCCGTGGTAGTTTGTCTGTTAATAGCTGATATAGCCATATTTTGTTTAAAATATGAAATTCAGGATTTTGGTATTTCCTGAATGAGGGTATCATAATCTACCTTTTGTGAAATTTTGAGCGTCAGGAATCATGTTTAAATATGATTTTTAATCAAATAAATATGATCAGATTACAGTGCTTGAATGGACGCCAATCTTTGAAACGGCCCGTTTTCTCTCTAACTTTAAAACTGATTCAGCCATGTTCCAAATCTTGGCTGCTCATTTTGAGAGGGTTCGCTTAGTCCAAATATGACAAATTATATACCATTTTAAAGGTATTGACTTCTACTTTACTGTCATGTAAAAATTAGCACAATCATTTTTCCCGACTTATTGGTCGTTTTGTGGTGGGAGGTCACATATGGATAAGTGCAACAATGTCAGTGTGGAGAATGTTCTTATCAATGTCGTTTGTGGGCCAGTATGCTCCCTAGAGAGGTGAGATGGTGCACACAATATTTGTGTGTGTGTTTAGACTTAATACAGTACCTACAATGACCAAGGATAGTAAAAATAATAATAATAATGATACACAGTCTTTATATAATACGCGTGTTTTTTTTCTTTGACGTAGCTGCGCTGTAGTTGCCTGGCTGATACTTGGGTCGGCTCCCCGTAGAGCTGAGTTAAATGTTGCTTGTAAGTATCGGTTTCCATGGTGGAGTATATAATATATACACGCGTATTATATATACTCCACCATGGAAACCGATACAAGCAACAGTCTTTATATAGCTCTATCACATTGCAGATGCAAGTCTATATGCGCTTGTATTATTACCCTGGTCGTTACTGGTACTGGTGATGCTTGGCTCTGCAAGACTAGTAAAACTAGATGGACGCCATTCTTATTATAATGCCCTTTGTGGGCTAGTATGCTCCCTAGAGAGTTGAGATGGTGCACACGATATTTGTGCGTGTTTGGACTTTCAGTACCTAATAATAATGCCGGCTCTGCATGACAAGTAAAATGAGATAGACGCTGTACGGTTCATAATTGTATAATTATGTTGATATCTTGGTCTTCCATTTTCTTCCATGTCCAGTTTGTCTACAATTCATGAACAAATATGACTTGTTCGTTCTGTAAATTCAAAATATATATTCTGATTATGCTACACATGTATGTTCATGGATCATGTTTGTCTTCATCATCTGTTACAGAAATACAAACTTATTCTATCGTTGAGTTATTAAATGAAGTGTCCGCCTTTCACAAATCGTCTCAACAGTTTCCAGTAGACGGATGAGGATGAATGTAACACCCACATAAAATTTAAGATCGAACAAGCCTGTTATTTGGATTCTATGAATAAAAAAATGAATGTGTAGAAATCATCCCTTCATCGAACTATATATCGACCAATTAATGTGTTTAACTGATTCAGCATACAATTACAACAATATTATAGTTATTCTTGTAAAGGTATTGTATAGACGACATTTTTTTAAAGGTATGCCACGAAAAGGGTCTCGAAAATGGAGAATAAACAATGTACATAGTCAGTTTTAGTTACAAGTCTTACAAGTCTTAGTTATTTTTAATAGTATTCGTTTATGCTGTTGTTCGATCACAATCTGTGTGCGGTTATGCACAGCTACGGGGGTCCCCGCAATTCGCGGGCAGCTTTTGTGAGAGAAATTTTGCACGGGCGAAGACTCGTAATGCAATATATACGACGTTACGTCTCTTTTATTATTTTGAGGTCTATAACTCCACGAAAAGGAGATTTCAAGCCCTAATTTTTTTCAGGCAAGCTGTTTAATCACATTTTCTTTCATATAAGACAATAACCTCACAACTTTTGAAATTTGGCCTGCAAAAGGCGGACACTCCCTTTAATCTATACCATTTATATTCAGATCATAGAAATATAAATTTTCTCTTTGACGAAATGCTACTTGGGAATAACTAGTCAATGAATAAAACCAAATATGTGACCCGTCACAATGAGAAGAACCTAAAGTCGGATAAATAATTTTCTGGATTTTTAGCTAGTTCGAATCAGCATTATCTAAGCTTTCATATGATATCAAGTTCGTCTCATAATGATTCTGCAACGCAGAGTTATTGACGTTTTTCTAAGGGTAATTTTTAACTATCTGAAAATAAAATGCCGAGAAAATCGCTCAAGAAGTTTTACATCCGTTTCGAAAGTGAAATTAGCTTTCTAAGCAGGCCATACGTGAACCGGTTTCATGAATAGAATGTCGTAGCAACCTTTATCCAATTTTCTTGAAAACTTGCATATCAGTAAAACAGTATGACTTACACCATTCCTCCAAAAATTGATGAATATAAGTCATGCTTTGTAGAGATATGTCAAGATTTAATTGAAATTCAAGTGATTTTGGAATGATAAACTCGGCCTCAAGTACACACCGCGCACAGGATACAATAACGAGCACTTTTATTTAACAAAAAGGGGTCCGCCCCCTGGACATGCACTCGTTATTGTTCGACTTATCAATACAGGCAGTGCAGCCATTCCTTTGATGTAACCATACCGCGATATATCGCGCGTGCAGTCCTTTTGAAAAATAAAGCTGCTACGGGGCGCGTCTCACAGAACGCGTACCCCGTCCAGCCACCGATCTCTATAGAAAAAACAATTCTATAGAGATCGGTGCGTACCGCACAAAGGGGTTGTTAAGAGGCGGTGCTTAATATCGATCGCTTTTAGGGGCAAAGAATTTTAGAAAGCAAACTTTTCAATCCCGCGAAAAACATACTTCAAAACTCTCCTTAATTTTCACCTATCCACTAAACATTTTAACTGGAAATGTTGCCTACCGGTTGAACAAATACCAGAGAAGGGACTGAGCCAATAATATTTTGGGGGACATTTTAATGGAATTTCAAATCAATCGTGATTTCTGAGGTTCGACCTCGCGCGACTTAAGGCTCCTCTGAAAAAGACGGGCCACATATATTGCCCTAAGTTTGATGTACAATAATTAAGCAGTTTAATAAAATGTACTTCAATAAATGCGCTTATTAATTTGTAATAAGGCACACGTTTAAACTGGCCAGAAAACTGACCAGAAATATATTCATTAAATGTAATGAGCGAATAAAAATTGCCTTCACACAGAAATCAATTCGAGGGCAAAGCCCATAATTTTCTTTGCTCATTTAATTAAATTGTTGCTCGTTAAGTAGATTTCATTTTATTGCAATCTTGAAGACATTTTTGAGTTCCCCTAATGGTGTAATTGGGGTATCACCATGGTTTCGCAAAAACAAATATTCTGTATTAGGTATACAAACATACACCAACTATGCCACTAAATGAAGCTAAAAGACCCCCTTGAAAAAAATCCTGGGTGCGACTATTATCACTATAGCAGTCTGATTGATTATCACAAAATGTTGGTACTGTACATTAATGAGATAATGGAGAAATAGGTTGCTTTTATGATGAAATTAATGAACTTATTGATGGATGTGCATCAAACAGGTTACATGTTTACCGCTAGAGATAATATCTCATAGTCAAGATCACCACATCATGAGCATGTCGCTCTAGCTTGAATTTCTTTTAGATATGGAGGTAATTCATTATTTCCTGATTGAGTTGATAATGAACCAACACAAATTAATAATTGTGAAGAAAATGTCAATTGAGTGCTTTTAACTTACAATAACAGTCATTTTCAAATACTTCCTATGACAAAAAAAAAAATGACAAGTGAAAGATGCTTAGTCTGTACATTGTACTTTTATCAGCCAAACTTTAAAATGGACAATTAACACAAATACTTTCATGAACAAAATTGTCCGGTGTGTTTTAATTGTCCTGTATTGTTATGATGACGATAATGATCAGTGGCATAGTCAGGAATGCTACAAGGGTAGTGGTGGGGGGGGGGGGGGGGGCTCCTACCTGTGAGCTCATAAACGCAAGCTGCTTTGGGTTGGGCCCTGGGATGGAGCCCCCAGAAGTTTTGGATTTTAGTTATCTAAAGCCCAACAATCAAAACTATCGGCAAACAAGCTAACAAAAAAAAAAACTGCCGGGCTCTCCCCCCCCCCCCCCCCCCTTGCTACGCCACTGATGATGGTGTACACAGTGATGATGATGATGATGATGATGATGATGATGATGATGATGACGATGATGATGATGATGATGTTGATGATGATGATGATGATGATGATGATGATGTGACGATGACGATGACGATGATAATAAAGATGATGGTAATGACGATGATGATGAAGAAGATGGCTGTGACGATGATGGTGATGATGAAAATATTTGTGTTACGGGAGCTGATGATGATGATGATGATGATGATGAAGAAGAAGAGGATGACGATGATGATGATGAAGAAGAAGAAGAGGATGATGATGACTGTGACAACTAATTTAAAAAAAATTTCAAAGCAAATAAAAGGAAACATTAATTTCATATTTTAAAATTGCTTGTGTGTGCCATGAGAATAATCTGTACACATGTGATATGTTGGGGTAAACGATGGAGAAAATATTTTTGCTATCACATATTTGAACCGTTATCTCCTTGACATGATCTTCCAATTACTTCTTCACAAAATTCTCTAACATTCGCTCCCAACATGACGGGCTACGCACCCGCGTCCAAAAAAGCGTCGAAAGAGTATAATTTTTAGCTTAACGGCGTCGTCGACGGTTTCTTTAAAATGACAATAATAATAATATAGTTTCTTATATAGCGCTAAATACATAAATGTTTCATAACGCTTTACACTATTATTACCCGGTCATAGGATACAATGCAAACCACTCCCTGGGGAGCATTCCTTCCAAGCGCTCATGGGCTCAAGAAGGTCGTTCACATAAAGGGGTGGTTTTCAGCATTCATCAAATAAATCGCAAGAAGGGTTTGCTCGAATAATTATCCTTCCCAATTTTCATCTGACAAAAAAAAAGGTTAGCGCCTCTTTGATACTCGAAAATTATATGTTTTTGATGATTTAACCAGAAAATGACATGACTTTGCCGGATTATTACATGAGATATTGCCCGAATCTGACTTGAGTTTGCCTGAATATGGCCGTGTTCAAAACTCCCGGGGGCTGCAGCCTCCCCCCCCCCCCCCCCCCCCCCCCCCCATCAGCCCCCATCCCGCCTCCTACGCCTTTGAGTGGCTGCTTGAGATGAAGTGGATCCAAATTCCAAAATACAATGTATCATGAAATATTCAATTTTGAAAGTACAGTGTAACGAATAATTTGGACCTTAATCATCCATTGTAATAATGTCGAATACCCAAGGCCAGCCTCCTGGCGCCATAATTCCAACTGTTTTTGGGGGTAAAATAATAATTCGAACTTCAACATCGATTTGTCGCCATAATCAATAATATTAATTTAAGCGGAGGAGTATTGTGAACTACATGCATGCACAACATTAGCGCGACAATGCACATGAATATGGAAAAGTTACTAATATGATGTAATTATGTGTTAACATGAAACTGATATTACGTTTTAAAGGGCCTGTTCGCTGTGTTACAGATACTCTCAAACTGCCTGTGTCCACTGTGTTGTACAAGGCGGATGGGAGGGACCTCAGCCCCCCAGGTTTTAAAATGGCAATATTCGGGCAAAAATCACCTCGAATTCAGGCAAAACCATTTCATTTTTTTTGGGGGGGGGGGGGGGGGGGCAAATTGGGGCAAATTGGGTAAAATTGTGTCACATTTGGGGGAAAAAAATCATGTCATTTTAGGTCACTTCTTCTGGCAATACCGTGTTATTATTCGGGGGAAATCATGTCAATTTCAGATTAAGCCATACAAAAAGAAGATTTTTGGGCACGAAATTTGTGAATATCTTCTTCTTTTTTGGGGGGCTCGATAATATTCGGGGAAAATTACTTCAGCCCCCCCTGAACAAAATGTACCCGTACGCCTTTTGGTACATACATTAATTATTATAACAGAAACAATACATGATAACGATTGAAAACGTAACCCCCGCCTTTCGCACGAACAGTTGAGCTGAAGTAGGTGGGCGACAGAAATAATTCACGAAAAATGATTGTCATTGATTGACAATGGGTATGACCCGATTGTATTATACAGTCAAACCTATGTACAGTGTAACGAGAAAAGTGGCGACTGAAGATATAAATATCTATATATGTAAATATAGCTTTCATATGCTCTTTGTTTGATATATTTTCCTTAAGCGGATCCCGAATTATGTCTCATTGTATATGAAAATACAAAAACCCATTTGTGCCGATTTTCGTATTTTCCCTGAAATTGGCGATGGACAGTAATTATTGCCCACATTTAGTCTTCTCACTAAGAATTATGATATAATAACGAGGAAACGATGGCTAGATTACAATAAGATTAGTCACTGCTGATGTTGGAACTGTTAACGATGGTTAAAATATGGTAAGATCTCCTTAAAAGGCGAGTTTTCTGGGTAGAGTCTCTCCAAATTGACCTTGCTTCATGATTCTGATCGCCTCAGATTGCTAACATTTTTGACATTTCCTAATGGTGTCGCAAAACTGAAGGAGTTCGCCATGTTACTGTTACTGGAATCGATTGAATACATTTGTTAAGTTTTGTGTTTGAATATTGAGACCATAAATAGTCTTCCCTCAAAGGACTCACATTGTAATAACACGCATAATCAACTGCTAGCCTATACTACACCGTGTCCCAGAAAAAACGAAACCGGGTTTCATGGCAGAAATTTTATGTTATAATGAATAATTTTCTTGATGATATATATATGTCTGAAAAGCTAAGTGTCTCTTCTTTTATTTGACATACAACTTATGGCACATAATTCACGCATGACTGAATTAGAACGATAGAAAGTGGTGTTACCAAAATTCAATTTGCGCGCAGAAATTGCAAGTTTGGGTGAGGTTTTGGGGAGAGTTTTAAGAGTAGTAAACGTACTTATTTTGAAAAAGGACAGACACCGCATGAAAATTCATAATTTTATCTTTTATATGACACCTCATGATTAAAAAATAAATTATATATGCCAGAGAACGAATACAATGAAAACATGCTTGATTCCAGCCCAAATGAGTAACTTTCCTGTAACTTGCCTGTTTCCTGATCCCCATGTTTGTGTGAATTCACTCATGCATCAACGTCCATTGTCAGCTGCTAGTCAGGAAAGCTGAGTGACTTCTTACTCAACTTTCACTCATTCGGGCAGAAATCAGGCATGTTTTCATTGTACTCGTTCTCTGGCATAAATCATTTATTTTTTTAGCATGAGGTGTCATGTAAAAGATAAAAATGTGAACTTTTATGTGGTGTTTGTCCTTTTTAAAAATAAGTACGTTTACAACTCTTAAAACTCACCCAAACTTCAAATTTATGCGTGCAAATTGAATATTGGTAACACCACTTTCCATTGTTCTAATTCAGTCATGCTTGAAGTATGTGCCATAAGTTGCACATCAAATGAAAGAAGAGACACAGAGCTTTCTAGACATATATATATCATCAATTAAATTATTAATTATGACAGAACATTTCTGCCATGAAACCCGGTTTCGTTTTTTCTGGGACACGGTGTACAGTAGACGAATCTTTTACGATGTTGTAAAGCATCTGTTGATTCAGCAAAATAGAATTCATGTCATTTTAAAAACATATTTAAGCATAATATTTAGCCAATTTAATAATATTACTTCATATATTCCACACTGTTTTGCTCTGAAAAAAGTGATGTTTGGAAGTTATGTCACACAGAACGTAATTTGGCACAAAGTGGATTTCGATGTACTCAGTGCTAACAAACGACTGACAATTCCAATTAAGCTGAAAAAAAATTATCAGGAAGCCTAATTAGTTTCCTTTAATATGGCACCAAATATGTATATTTTTAAAATTACCTTCATACCTTAAATAATTATTTTCTAACTGTACCATTCTTTCTGGGACATACTGTGTAAAGACATTTGTTTGTTATGCATTTAATTGTATTTCATGTATTTAATGTATTATGCATTTGTTTGTTATGCATTTAATTGTATTTCATGTATTTAATGTATTATGCATTTGTTTGTTATGCATTTAATTGTATTTCATGTATTTAATGTATTATGCATTTGTTTGTTATGCATTTAATTGTATTTCATGTATTTAATGTATTATGCATTTGTTTGTTATGCATTTAATTGTATTTCATGTATTTAATGTATTATGCATTTGTTTGTTATGCATTTAATTGTATTTCATGTATTTAATGTATTTGATTACCATGTATTTCATTTGCTTTATATTCATATTGTTAATTTTGTAGTTAAGTATGTAAGCGCTATGAAACATTGATGTATTTAGCGCTATATAAGAAACTTATATTGTATTGTATTGTATTGACATGTTCTACAGTGTTTTGCTTGGAAACACTTTTAGTGGCCCCGATAGGAAGGCTGGCTGCTATAGACATGTGGCATGTTTGAATTTACTTTGTATATCCGTAATTACTTTTAATCGTAAAAAGAGAGAGCGGTATAAGTGTGTGTTTAAATAGTTACAGTTGTTTGTGGCCTACAATCTGAATTTTAGATGTTGTTATAATAATAGTAATAAATAATAATAATATGAATATTTATATAGCGCAGCTACTATAAATATATACTCTACTGCGCTTAAAATATTATTATTACCCATGGTCATCAGGTGCATTTCAAACCCACACATTGATATTATGTACTTTCTCAACTCCCCGGGGAGCATACTAACCGAGTGCCACTGACGTTGGCGCTAATGATTAAGTACCGTTTTCCATGGTGATGTAGATGTACACAATTGGCTTGCGGTACCACCATGTAAGAAGCCGGGAGGGATTGCCGATTGGAGAGTCCTGAGAAGGACTGTAGGTAGTATTTATAGAGCTTTAGTTATTGTAAGGAGGGGGTAATATAGGGGGGGGGGGGGGGGGGGGGGCTCGACGTATCGAACCGGATGACTGTCCGCCGTTAGGACTCCTATTCAGTTTCGCTCTGATTTTAACTATTTGCTTACGGGAGCCAAGTGTGGCTCGCTTTGTCTTTATTGTGACAAAATACGATTTTACAGTAAATTTGTTAAATGTGTGTTTACTTTACGTACAAACCACTGTAGATGCACTGTTACTTATTATTGTGGTTGATTGATTGTGTGTGTGTTTGTTTGTTTGTTTGTTTTGTTTGTGTATCTGTTCGTTTTCTGTTTATTTTATACAGCTCTGCTATTTTGTCCAATGTTATAGTCTTTGCGGTTCTTGGCAGTGTTACATATATTTGAAACAAATATATTCCTTTCAAATTCAGTGGCATAATCGTACAATCACTATAATCATTCGGTTATAACAAAATAATTGTAATACAATGCTACACAGTTACGTACCTATCATTCACCAACATCATTCATTGAATAATTAACAAAAGTATCGACAATGATATCCAATGCGGACAAAAATGACATTCACATTTTATTGATTCATTAAAGGGTACCACCACCCAAAAACAATATTATTAGAAATGAAACGTAACATCTTTAGTATTCCATTCCATCAACAAGTTCACACAAATATGTTTCCAGAAAAGAAAAAAAATAATTGGAAAACGCATCACCATTCTAAAGCATGCGTTCATGGGTCTGCATGTACGAGACTACTTTGTCCAGAGCGAACGAATCGCCCGGGATTCTATTGTCTCCAAACGTACGCGTGAATAGCATTGGTGCACTCGCAAATGTTTGGCCCGTACGGAACCAGGAAATAGTAGTGGTTCCGTAAGTGGTGGAAATTAATTGCTTTGTTTATGAATTACACGACCTTTTGCAAAATGTTGGGTATCTATTTGATATCACAAAACGGTACCAAAACATATAATGATGTGTTGTTCTTTGCCTGGTGGTCCCCTTCAAGTGTGTTTAACTATTTATTTCCAATGTACTTTCATGGAAGCCCTTCGGAGCCCTTACACTATCAAATACTGTACTGTACTGCCAATGGATGCGGGCCATTATGTCTGTGCACCAATTATAGCAAGCATATTTAAAACAAGCCTCCACTCTAACCTGTTTTTCTACTTGCCCGTTTAGGCAAGGAACATCGTACATTTTCTAATTTTACTTGTCCAAACAGAACATGTACCAGCCCCAAAATATAACAATGCTAAAAAAAAGAACAATACAATGTGCTAGGTATAGCGATCAATCCGCTTGGCAAATTGATCTTTAGTTCCTAGATAAGATTAACAATTAAGGAATTACAATTCTCTCGTATACAACATGTCCCGAAATTAATTACAACGGGACTTTCTGCAACGATAACTTTAACGATAGTAGATCAATCAGAATGATATTTCAGGGTATGAAACAATAACTTATTACCTACATCTTGCAGAAAACCCCTATTCGATTTGCTTCAGTGGTCATGGAGAATGAGGATCTTTTGTCAATCATGTCAGATGTCCCTTCCCTCCAGGTTTTGTAATGTAAGGAGACGTGTTGTCCATTGTGTTCACGCGTTATGAACGAAAATGGACATATGACATGATTGACAAAAGATCCTCATTCTCCATGACCACTGAATCAAATCGAATAGGGTTTTCTGCAAGATATAGGTAATAAGTTATAGTTTCATACCCTGAAATATCATTTTGATTGATGTAACTATTTTAAAGTTATCGTTGCAGAAAGTCCCGTTGTAATTATTTTGGGACATGTTGTAGATAAACAAAAATACAGTTGCCCAATCGAACAACCAAATAAGACCAATTGATTCATTAATTAAAATTAATTTCCTTGCCCTGAGCAATAGGGCAAGTGCTAGTGTCAATCAAACAAAATTTTAACAGAACACATTTTAAATATCAAAAACGTTTATAACGTGTACAACCTCAAAAGAGTTATGAATTTAAACAATGAAACGTACATGTAAAAGGCTAAATTATAACTAAGCAAAAATAATGAAAGTAAGTATACATAATCGAGGAAATAGTATTAAAGACTATTCAGCTGCTTTTTGAATAAGTAAACACAAAAACCTCGTTGTTACACTGAGGCAATATAAATTATATGATTATAGTAATCCGTTCGTGGTGTCCTGTTAAAATGAGTGGAATGAACAACATTATATTTATTCGTCACCTGACGAAGTGTTGCAGCGGCACACGAAACGTCGTGATCTTTGGATTCCTTGTTGACCTTACATTGCGGGACAAACGAATATCATTAGCGATATTATTAACGATACTGTAACTGCCACTCAAGACAAAAGTACCAACGCTGGAACGGATGTTGATTAATAAATCGAATGTTCGAAGTATTTATTCGCACAACAGTGCCGTGAAACTGTATATAAAGAACAATGCAAAGAAATATAATAAATGCTCAGTAAAACTGTGTGTAAAAACAATGCATAGAAATACAGTGTGTTGTTTGATAACAATGAGTACATTCTTGACACTAGCACTATAATGAGTTTCTTTTCTTCATAAATCACATGGCTTGTGATATAAAAAATAATCGTGAAATTACTGTTTATCAGTGTCTTATGAACATAACACATTACATTAGTGAAATGTTTCAGCTTAACTATAAAACCTCTTGTCAATACACGAATCAAATGAAGACTTCTCGGGTTTAATATGTCTGGAAGTTACGAGACAAACTACTGTTGTTTAACTGCTCTAACATTGATTTTCTACTCTAAATGACGATTATTTATCTTACATACACAGTATCACAACATCACAACTACAGCTTAAAACATAAGCTTTATAACATCCTCACAATCATTTGGGATGACACTTAACACATGAGTTATAATTACGTAAATGGATCAAAAGGGCAATGCGATCCATTTTTCACAAGAGTATGAACTAGCGATGTTTCATTTATAACAAATCGCCATATCATATAGTAAGAATTAAACAAATCTTGATAACTTCTTCCGTAAAAACTCACCTCGTTGGCTGGACATCATTGCCTTAAAGCAGCATAAATACGAAATTAAGAGGGCATTTTTGAACGATGTTATCCCTCGGATCGAAATCCAAAATGGCGAAAAGCACTCGATGGCGCATTAATACACCCAAGTCATATTGAGTTAAACATAATATATATGGGAGAAGTCTCGTTGGAAGAAGGGTTTTGACTTGTTATAACAATCATAACATTTATAAGAGTTATTCGAATTATTCAGATAATCAAACCTTTAAATACAAAAACAGTTATCTGCCTGCAAATGAGGAACTATATCTTCAGCGCGCATATAAATTATGCGCGTCAATGTAATCAATACTCAAATCAGTGCACGCGAATAAATTGCGTTAAAAAACCACGAAAGATTGTGCGGGCTAAAGGCTCGCCCACGGAGGCTCGCCCACGGAGGCTCGGGACGTTCAATGCAGCACACAAAGTGCGTGCGATGCTCAATCTACATTATTCATTGCATAATCTCACTGGCAGCAGCCACACTCCCACCCAAGAATCACAAGTGATTTCTTTACTTTCAATTATCTTAGGTACAATTCAAATTATTAATCAAAAGTACGATCCTAACAAAGTATGTTACAATCAAACAAAATTTTAGGATGTCAATGAAAAGGGATGTGAGGACTACCAAAAATAATCAAGGTCACACTAAGCGACTATTTAGAGTTAGGAATCAAGACGATCAGTTTGTGAACAGGTCTTTCGAGGACAGTTCTCTTGTGGAGAGGCTTTCCGTGCTTGTCTAGGTCTCGAGTTGCCATGACAAGCTTTACTTTGCGAACTAAGCCGTCATCGCTGGGGAACGTCTCAACAACCTTAGCAATGCTCCAGTCTGTTCTGCATAGGCCTTCATCTTTGAGTATGACTATGTCGTTCACTTCAAGGTTCCGTTGCGGTTCTGTCCAAATCTTTCTGGGTTGGAGAGTATGCAGGTACTCTTTCTTCCATCGAGCCCAGAATAGATTTGTCAAGTATTGGACACGTCGCCATCTTTTCCTCAGATAGAGGTCCTCTTTCACAAATTTCCCTGGTGGAGGCATCACAAGGCCTGATTTCATAGTCAGGACGTGATTTGGAGTCAAGGGGAGTGGGCCGTCTGGAGATTCCAAGTTCTCAACAGTCAAGGGTCGACTGTTGACGATGGCCATAGCCTCGTATAGAAATGTTCGAAGAGATGATATACTGAGTTGAGTTCCTGACTGCTCCAGTATGCCATCGAGAACATTTCTGACATTCCTGATTTGCCTTTCCCAGACTCCTCCCATGTGACTTGAAGAGGGGGGATTCAACTTGAATTCACAATCAAGTTTCAGGAGTTGGGTTGCTACTTGATCTCCATCCAGTTCACGTAGGGCTTGCTTCAATTCGTGTTTGGCACCGATGAAGTTTGTACCTTGGTCGCAACGAATGAGGCGAACATTTCCCCGGATTGCGATGAAGCATCTCAATCCATTGAGAAATGCATCTGTGGACATGTCGTCCAACACTTCGATATGCACAGCTCTCATCGACATGCATGTCAGAATGAGTCCATACCGCTTCAACTCCTTTCGTCCTTCTTTGATGATGAAGGGTCCAAAGCAGTCTAGACCACAGTAGGTGAAAGGGGGAGAAGGTTCTAGTCGGTCTTGTGGTAGATCAGCTGCCTTTTGTCCTTTTGGCTTGCCTCGATGTTTGATGCAGTGAATGCATTTGCTGATTAGAGAAGAGACAATGCGTCTGCAACCAGTGATCCAATATCCACCCGAGCGAATAGCATTGATGGTCATGTTTCTTCCCTGATGTGCTGTTCTCTCATGGTAGCGCCAGACGATGAGTTTTGAGAGGTGGCTTTCCTTCGATAGGATGACAGGATGTTTTGCGCCGTACATCATTTCAGCCTTCTTCAACCGACCTCCCACCCGTAGCAGATCGTGATCATCGAGGAACGGGTCAAGCTGTCTCAATGGGTTGCATTTCGAAATGGTTGAGCAGCCCATTTTGATCTGTTTTCTTTCGTCGTGAAAGGCTTCTTTTTGGATTGCTCGGATGAGATTCCTCTCTGCAACTTGCTTTGATTCTATTTCATCAATGCGCAATCCTTTTCGTCTGTAGCAGCACTTCACTATCACTGCGACTGCAGTTAGTGCATTCTGTAGGCTTGAGAACCGAGTCAATCTGGCTTCAAAGGATGTGAAGTTCTTTGCCTGTGTTGCATGAACTGTGGCGGATTTCACTTCAACATCGTCTGCAGAGACTTCGGCAGTGATCTCTTGAGGAGAAATCTCACTCTCCCAAAGAAATGAAGGTCCTGTTAGCCAGTTTGACGACAACATCTCTTCCGTTGTCAATCCACGAGATGCATGATCTGCTGGATTCTCAGCGCTGGCTACGTAGCTCCACTGTTCAGGGCGTGAAGTCTGGAGAATACGTTCTACGCGGTTGGCAACAAACATGTGGAAACGCTTTGTTTCATTTTGAATGTAGCCTAGCACGACCTTTGAGTCGGTCCAGAAGTGGTGCTTGGCAGACTTGTAGTCAAGTTCATTGCTCAGGATATTTGCGATTTTCACTGAGCAAGTAGCTGCCTGGAGTTCTAGTCTTGGGATCGTCGTTGGTTTCAGAGGGCACACTCGTGCTTTTGCCATGACCAAAGAACAGTGAACATCACCACTTTTGTTCTTCAGCCGCACGTAAGAGCATTGGCCATATCCTGACAAGGAAGCATCGGAGAAGTGGTGAAGTTCAACTTCTGTTGGCTTTCCAAAGTCTTGTGGTTGGAAGCAACGAGGGATCTTGATTGAGTCCAGTTTCAACATTTCTTGTCTCCACTTTTCCCATTGTGGACGGAGTTCCTCGGGTACAGGATCGTCCCAGTCCATCTTGTTTCTGCACATCTCCTGCAAGATTAGTCTCCCAACGAGAACAAGAGGTGCAATCAGACCCAGAGGATCGTAGATGGATGCGACAGTGGCAAGTAACCCACGTCTGGTCAGAGGGTTGTCTTTGAGCGCGAGTCTGAAGCAGAACTCGTCTGAGTCTATGCACCATTGTAGGCCGAGTGCTCTTTCAATGGCTGTCGATTCATGCTGACCGAGTTCTAGGCTTGTTTTGGCACCGGCAGCACGTTCCGACTCTGGAATGCTGCTTGTCACTCGTGGATTGTTGCATATGAATTTGTGCAGACGTAGATTGCCTTGTGCACACATGCTGACTGCCTTTTTGATAAGGTTAATGGCATTTTCTTCGGTAGACTCACACTTCAGGCCATCATCGACATAGAAGTTTCTTGTGAGGAAGTCAGCAGCTTCTACACTGATTTCCTTGTGGTCTTTGGCGATTTGTTTCAAACCGAAGTTGGCACATCCTGGAGAGGAAGTTGCGCCGAAGAGATGGACTTTCATTCTGTAGTCCACTGGGGTCTTGGATAGATCCCCATCCTCCCACCACAGAAACCGAAGGTAGTCCTGATGTTGCCTTGATACCCGAAACTGATGGTACATCTTTTCTACGTCACAGGTGAAGGCGATTGGTTCCTGCCGAAACCTGCACAGGACTCCTATCAGTGGGTTGATGAGGTCAGGCCCTTGTAGAAGGTGATCGTTTAGACAAGTTCCTTGATAACGGGCGCTGCAGTCAAATACAACTCTGACTTTGTCCGGCTTTTTTGGGTGATATACCCCATGGTGTGGGATATACCAACTGGTGGAAATGTCCAGTTCACCTGCTGGAACCTTTTCTGCGTCACCTCTATCAAGAATCTCCTTCATGAATGTCATGTAGTGGTCTTTGTACCTGGGCCGTTTTAGGAGCTGACTCTTGAGCCCTATGAGTCGACCCATGGCAGCTCGACGATTGTTTGGGAGTATCGGATTACCTTTCTTGAAAGGGAGAGGCATTTCGTAGTAGCCGTCATCCCTTTGTTGGACTCCATCGCCAACGATCTGCAGAAACTTCTTGTCTTCTTGAGACATGGTGTCGTGACCATTGATCTCATGGAAGTCCTTTTCCATCATCTGAAGGAAGTCTGCAGTCGTGACCTCCTTTACTTGGGATTTGCAGACATACTGTATGTTTGCTTGACTGTCATTTGAGATAGGTGCCTCTACTCTCATACTGACAGTGCGATATGTTTGACCGAAGGTGTCAAAGTTCTCCGCAGTATTTGTCTGCGCACCTCCGACGATACTCCATCCCAATTCTGTCTCCACAGCGTAGGGCTCCTCATTTCTACCAGAAATGCAGTTCAATGGGGCAAGAGCCTGTGCGCAGTTATATCCAATGAGCAGACCTATTGGACAGTCTTGCTTCGGTACGAGGAGGTTCGAGATGCTGTGAAGATGAGGCCAGCGATCAGCTGTCGAAGGTGTGGGGATATGGGCTTCGTTCATTGGGATTGAGCACCTAGAATATGCAGGAGGGAGGGATATCTTCGTGGATGATCTGAATCCCCGAACGAGAAGATTGTCAAATCTCCTGCATGGTATCTTCGTGCTTGTGTCAGTCATCGTTGTTAGCCTCAATGTGGCAGCTTCCGAGTGTGCTTGAACTTCATCTCCGACACCATCCACAATGAAAGTTGTGTCTGACATTGTGTCCAGTAGAGCGTACACAAGAATTTCTTGCTCTGGATGATGTACGCTGGATACAAATACTGGTAGAATCATTGAAGTAAGGGAGCGTTCTGTATCCGATTCGACTTTGTGGTTAGTGGATTCTTTGTCTTTGGTCGTATCGTCGGTCTGTGATCCAGATTTTTTGTCCAGAGTAGGGCGTTTGAAGGAGTCGTCGTGAAGGCTGGTGGGGTGACGTTTATTGCACACCTTACACTCACTCCTCTTCGGGCAGTCTTTCGACATGTGGCCTCTGTTTAAGCACCCAAAGCAGAGTCCTCCTTTCTTGACGAATTCTCTCCTTTCATCCATCGATTGTCGCCCAAAGTTTCTGCACTCTTCTAATGCATGGCTTGGCCGATTGCAGAAGATGCAGGTTCTTTGGGAGGTGCCTGGTTTGACAGTTGTGGCGTATGCCGTCCTTTTCTGAAACACAGGTCTTTTACTCCCTTCGGTCTGGTGTGGGCTATGTGTGTGTTTTTCCTTTCCTGACCTTGTCGCCTCGTAGGTCACGTACGGGTCATTAGCGATGTCCGCTTCTTCGGCCAGGAAAGACACAAACTCCTGGAAAGAAGGATATCTTCCATTTCCTTTTTTGAGTTTTGCCACGATGCGATTCCATCGATGTCCTATCCAGTCAGGGAGTTTCGTGCAGATTTTATTGATCTCGCGCATGTCGTTTAGGATTTCCAGGTCTTTTATTTCTGCTGACGCCACAAGACATTGTTGAAGGAAGTCAGTCAGATGTTGGAGGCCTTTGTTGTCTCTATTAGAAACTCTTGGCCATGTGCCCAGTCTGGTGCGGAAGGCTTCGGATATGGTGAAAGGGCTGCCAAAGCGCTTCTCGAGCACCTCCTTGGCTTGTTCGAATGCCTTTTCCGACCTGAGTAGGAAGAATCCACTAACTGCATCCTTGGCCGATCCGCCGAGGTACCTCCTAAGGTAGTGGATTCTCTCATTGACTGGGATGCCTTGACTTTCGATTAGGGTTGTAAAGGCTGACAGCCAGTCGGGATATTGTAGTGGATCACCCATGAAGATAGGTGGCTCCGGTATAGGTAATCTGGTGAGCGTCATCGTCCGGACAAGCGCTTCAGTCAGAGCGTCGTTTCTTTGAGCCTCTATAGATCGAGTTGGATAAAACACTGCTGACTGTGGATTCAAATGCTTTGTCTCAGAGGTGGTTCGATTATGAGATGAAGGGAGATCATCGGCTTTAGAAGTGCTCTCTTGGGCCTTTGGTTTGGGTTCCATCGTTATATCCTTTTTTTGCTTTGGGGATAGGAGCTGAGTCGATGACCTCACAGTGTCGGATGATGCGCCATCGTCCTCACCGTCATAGACTTTTAGTCTTGCAGCTTGCTCCTTCAGCTGCCCCTCGAGTCGTTCTTCTTCGATTTCTCTTCGGAGCTGTGCCATCTTGAGAGAAGCCCTTTTTTTCCGAGCATCTTCTTCTATCTCAAGGCGCTCCAGTTCTTGTTGACGCTCATTTTGTCGTTTCTGCGCTGCAAGCTTCTCTTGCAGAGCTGCGGTTTCAGCTGCAATTACCAATCTCTTTGACGAAATTGCTGATGCTCTCGATGACTTGGAGGTAGTTGACCTTCTTGCGATGGACGACAGTTTCTCGGTGGAAACAGTCGCTACGATTCTAGAGATTGCATCAACAACAAGTGGGGAGAGCTTGTCTAAGTGAGTCACAATCTCTTCTGTGTCGTCTTGAATTTCTGAAAGTTCTTCTGCGATTTGCTGAAGCGATTTAAATCTCGCAGAAATATCAGTCTTGCTGATGGAGAGTTCGTCATGCTTTATGGGTACACTATCTAGTAGTTTGCCAGTGTTTTTTAGGATTGTCAAAATATCGAGATGCTCTGCGTAAAATTTGCCGGTTAACTCATCTTCACGATTTTGTCTTGCCTTTTCTGTTGGCTTTCGAGTGCGGGTAGAACGGCGCATGTTAGTTGCAGAAACATCATCAGCTATTTCTACCTCAGAGTCTGTGTCTGTGTAATGTTCAGGAACATTAATAGCTTGATTTCTATCCTGATCCATTTTGGCAGGCATCACACTACCTTACATTAACATTAACAATTACAGGGGATTAGTCCCTTTCAATTTTTCTTTATTATTTTAATTAAATATTTTAATTATTCTATCTCTTTATTTAATTATTTAAGGGGAATAATTAATGAAAGGCTAGCACCAACTAAAATTATGCAATAACAGGAATGCAAATTTATAAGTACGAGCATCGGCTATGCAGAGCGAACAAATAAAAGAATGATTGAATCGCGGCAACTAGCTTAAGTGCATTTCATAAATCAACGCAAAGAGAAGATAAGTTTCCTCGCTTCCAAGCACATAAGTGTTCACACAAGTTAATTATAGTAAGGACTACTTAAATTCTGGCAATTTCTTATAAGCTAATAAAATGACTTACTCCTTAAATTAAAGATGTTTTAAATCACTTCAAATTCAGCCTATTATATAAAAATAACTATTTTACCAATTGTGTAATGAAAGAGTTTAAGCTTTCAATTAAATCCTTATTTGATAATTCTAACTTTAGATAACAGCGGTGTGTACAATAATCTTGTTCTAAAATCTGTTATTAAAACATTACAAAGTATGATGAGATTCAACATACACAATTTTGTCCAGCAACAAAAATATTGATGCTCCTTTATAAGAAACTGTACAATTTCTATGAGAAAATTTAAATTATATAGCTTTTAAACAAAAAAAAAACCTTTTTTATAAATTGCCTAGAATAAACAAGGTTTTAAACGACAAATTTTGTTCAAATAATTATCATTATCTTATTATAAAGACTAAATTATTCATGAGTTTACTTAAAAATTCAACTTGTGCAACGATCTTGAATTTCTGTTGCAAAACGAATCAATATAAATTATCTCACGTTATTTTCTTAATGAAATATAAGGCAAAATAACTTATTAAAGTACAAAGCGAAATAAATCATTAATTGTACTTAAGATTTAAAAACAATGGGCATGCATGCACAATACATGTATAATGAATAATACCACAATCTGGTGTCGGGGCCGCTATCAGATTGCTGAGTAGTGCTGTAAGAGTCACAGTTCATTTGCTTGTGTTGAGTCAAATGCTTGAGTTCTGCTTTGTTGTTGAAGTTCAAAACTCAACGGCTAATCGAAAATCGAAGATTCAAGTTCAAGTTCAGTTACTTATCGTTCGTGCTTGCGAGAGTTTACCAGGATTCTGAGCCGTCGATCAGTTGCCGATTTCCCTGCGTTGTGCCGGACTGCGATGGTCTTGGCGTGAAGCGCTTACGGGAATTCTGAGCCGTCAATCAGTTGCCGATTTCCCTGCGTTGTGCCGGACTGCGATGGTCTTGGCGTGAAGCGCTTACGGGAACGAGTGCACCGGTTGACATCGAATGGCTCATCGGCTTGGTATGATGTTCATCGACTTGACGTTGGACAGGTTCATTGTCCATCGAGTTTCACTGTAACTGCCACTCAAGACAAAAGTACCAACGCTGGAACGGATGTTGATTAATAAATCGAATGTTCGAAGTATTTATTCGCACAACAGTGCCGTGAAACTGTATATAAAGAACAATGCAAAGAAATATAATAAATGCTCAGTAAAACTGTGTGTAAAAACAATGCATAGAAATACAGTGTGTTGTTTGATAACAATGAGTACATTCTTGACACTAGCACTATAATGAGTTTCTTTTCTTCATAAATCACATGGCTTGTGATATAAAAAATAATCGTGAAATTACTGTTTATCAGTGTCTTATGAACATAACACATTACATTAGTGAAATGTTTCAGCTTAACTATAAAACCTCTTGTCAATACACGAATCAAATGAAGACTTCTCGGGTTTAATATGTCTGGAAGTTACGAGACAAACTACTGTTGTTTAACTGCTCTAACATTGATTTTCTACTCTAAATGACGATTATTTATCTTACATACACAGTATCACAACATCACAACTACAGCTTAAAACATAAGCTTTATAACATCCTCACAATCATTTGGGATGACACTTAACACATGAGTTATAATTACGTAAATGGATCAAAAGGGCAATGCGATCCATTTTTCACAAGAGTATGAACTAGCGATGTTTCATTTATAACAAATCGCCATATCATATAGTAAGAATTAAACAAATCTTGATAACTTCTTCCGTAAAAACTCACCTCGTTGGCTGGACATCATTGCCTTAAAGCAGCATAAATACGAAATTAAGAGGGCATTTTTGAACGATGTTATCCCTCGGATCGAAATCCAAAATGGCGAAAAGCACTCGATGGCGCATTAATACACCCAAGTCATATTGAGTTAAACATAATATATATGGGAGAAGTCTCGTTGGAAGAAGGGTTTTGACTTGTTATAACAATCATAACATTTATAAGAGTTATTCGAATTATTCAGATAATCAAACCTTTAAATACAAAAACAGTTATCTGCCTGCAAATGAGGAACTATATCTTCAGCGCGCATATAAATTATGCGCGTCAATGTAATCAATACTCAAATCAGTGCACGCGAATAAATTGCGTTAAAAAACCACGAAAGATTGTGCGGGCTAAAGGCTCGCCCACGGAGGCTCGCCCACGGAGGCTCGGGACGTTCAATGCAGCACACAAAGTGCGTGCGATGCTCAATCTACATTATTCATTGCATAATCTCACTGGCAGCAGCCACAGATACTATTTCCGCAATGAGTAACATATTATTATATTTATTACTTTGAATACATTTTTCTTGAGATTATTACACTTTTTAAATATTCAAGCATAATATGAATATTCGACATGAGATATTATAAGGGGAATTTATTGCCATTTTAATGGTGATAACATAACAATATGAGGACTTTTAAAAGTCTAGCATAACAAGTCTTTGCAATTTCATTTTACTTCTAAGATGTGCTTAAACCTAAGTTCACATTGTAGTAATTAATGTGTGACCATATCAATGATTTATGCACTTTGAAGGAAAAAAATGTTATTATGAGATTTATCGTGACAAAACAGGGCAGTGTCGTCCGCATAGATGTACATCTTTATTATTATTATTCCTTGTTACAATATTAACAGTTCATATTGCACAATCATCACTAAATAGTTTTTTTTTTTATTTTACAGTAACTGTTGTATACTGATAAATAAGCAAAATAATAAGGGCCCTTAAAGGTATGGTGTCAAGAAAATCAGCTGAAAATGGCATTTTAGCCCTTCAGAAAGCCACTTACATGTAGATTTCGAATAAAACAACTGTTTTGCACTTGGAAAATTATTTATAAATGATATGAGGACCTGAAAATTTACTTTGAAAGTGCCCCCCAAAAAATTTGAGTTCGGGCGAAGAAAAATGACGTCATAGTTGTGACGTCATCTGCAGGCAATCACAGGATCCCCGATACTCTAATTGTCATAGACGTACACGCTGAGCGCATCTAATCACATTGACAGAGAGATATTATTTCGATTTTTTTCAATATCTACATACATTTGTTTGAGTTTATAATTATGGAGGATCCACACCCAGATTCATCTGATTCTAACAGTGAGCGTGAATTAGACGAAAGATCTGGATCAGAGTCAGAATCGAGTTTTGAATTGACAGTTCCTGAAGATAAAATTCCAAATTGTGCGTCGGCAGCCAAAATGGAATGGAAGTGATAGAGGTGCAACCGAACAGATTTGTTGAGCGTGGCTGAGCAAATTCATGACAATTTCCCCATAATTGCAGACACCATTATTATAATTCTTATTTCATTATTTGTCTCCACAAATACAACAAATATAATTGCCAAATAAAGGCGCATACTCACTCTAAAATCGCTTCGAGGAAGTCTCCGATATGATTATAGCAATCGTATACCCAGCCCCCTCGCAGACAGGTCTTCCGGCCATCAGCACGCACGAGCGCTGCGGCTAGCCCAGGCCTAGCCTAACCATAACAAGTGGCGGCTTCATCCGATCACGTCTCAAAACATGGTGTACAAAAATGCGGCGTTTCGCACTCAAATTCATCTTTTTATGCGGCAATAAAATGACAAGCATCATTGCTTTGATGGATCTATTTAACAATATGGGCATTATCGTGAAATAAGGCTCCGGGGGACAGTTCGAACCGGACACCTTCCTACCAGCTGACAATTAAGTCAAATTGCGGCCGATATGATCTGATGCGCGTCGCGTGTCTGCTTCCACAAACTAACAAATATTACATTTCGAGAATATTGGGTTTATTTTGTCAGAACGACAATTCGTAACATTTTCCATTCCTAATCTCCTCTGACGAAATAAACCCAAATAATTATAAGATTGGGTTTATTTCGTCAGAATAATACATCAAAGAACCGTCCAAACAAAATAAACTGCTTCAAGTAATTATGAAAGTCAATGTTCAACTCTCTTTACTTACTCGTGAAATAAGGCTCCGACCTGTACAAACCTATGGAGCGCCTTCCATAGAGTTGTACATGGCGGAGCCTATATTCACGAGTAAGTAAAGAGAGTTGAACTTCGCCAACTCTCTTTACTTACTCGTGAAATCAATGAATCCTAAACTCCTCTGACGAAATGAACCCAAATATTTATGAGATTGGGTTTATTTCGTCAGAATAATAACATCTAAGAACCGTCCAGACGAAATAAACTGCATCGCGGACGACTGCATTATATACCGAGAGATCCAATCCGATGCTGACAATACGGCACTACAGCAGGATATTAACCGTTTGTGCGCCTGGGAGGCAAAATGGCAGATGAAATTTAACATTGACAAGTGCCATGTGATGCACATTACTCACAAACGGAGAGTTAAAGTAACACAATACACCATGAATGGAACACCCCTTCACTCAATAGCGAAACACTCGTACCTTGGGGTAGAGCTTAACTCCAAACTGAACTGGGCAGACCATATAAACACAACTGCATCCAAGGCAAATAAGGTACTGGGCCTGATTCGGAGAAACCTCTATAGTTGCTCGCGCAAAGTGAAAGAGACAGCTTACAAGACGTTGGTCCGACCAAAGCTAGAATACGCTGCATCAGTATGGGACCCATACAAAGAGGAACACAAAAGCAGACTTGAAGCTGTTCAACGAAGAGCTGCCAGATTCGTATACAAGGACTGGAGAAGAACCAGTAGCGTCTCCAATATGCTATCAACACTGGGTTGGAAACCCCTGGAAGATCGCCGGGCTACCTCCAGACTCAATCTATTATACAAATCAATACAGCACACTGCTGAAATTGACTCAGACAAATACCGGCAAGACTCATCAGGGGGAATCCAAACAAGAAAGTCATCTGCTCTTTCGTTCAAACGACTCACAACCAAGAAGGACTGCTATAAATATTCATTTATACCAAGAACTCTGGCGGAGTGGAATCTCTTACCAAATAACGCACGACAAGCCACATCGTTGCATTCATTTCAAGGACATTTGAGTAAGATGAATATGCTAGATTTCACTAGGAGGGCCCACCACGGGCTCCCCAATTAGGCGCGCACACCTAAACCCACCAAGTGCCTGCAACTGTATATCCGCATCATGCGGAGTTTGTTTGCAGTACCAAGAAGAAGAAGAAGAAGAAGAAGTAATTATGAAAATCAATGTTCAACTCTCTTTACTTACTCGTGAATGAAGGCTCCGTCCTGTACAACTCTATGGAAGGCGCTCCATAGGTTTATACAGGGCGGAGCCTAATTTCACGAGTAAGTAAAGAGAGTTGGCGAAGTTCAACTCTCTTTACTTACTCGTGAATATAGGCTCCGCCATGTACAACTCTATGGAAGGCGCTACATAGGTTTGTACAGGGCGGAGCCTAATTTCACGAGTAAGTAAAAGAGAGTTGAATTATTGAACTGTCTAAATATTATACAGTTTTTGGTTTTACTACTGATTTGTGGAAGCGATTTATGTGTTTTTGATTGCGATTACAAAATTTGCAATTATATGTCTCTTGTGATACTCGTCCGCATCCGTGATTATTGTTTCTATGGGAAAACGCGTGGTGGAAAGAAAACCCAAGAAATCCCCGCTTTCAGGCGAGTTTCGCAGCTTAAACAAAGGAAATCTATTCAAGATTAGTAGACCGAGAAATCCATCGAAATTGCCGTAAGTTTGGTACTGTAAAAATTGGAGTCCCCAGGGGACTAAACCACGATATAGCCACAATATGTACGGAAATATATTTACAGAACATTCAGAATTACCTCAGTTTTGAGCAAAATATTACTTTTCCCCGAGGTAAACAAATCCAAAACTCAAGTCGTTGGCGAGCGTGCGGGAGGTTGAACATAGTCAATCAATTTCTGGGCATCGATATCATACACGTAGTCTACGCCGTTTGCAAATTAACAACAAAACTACAAAAGAGCGCTAAGTTCAGTTCATTTATTGTTTTTTTCTCTGTCGGCATTAGAATGCCGACAGAGAAAAAAACAATAAACATTGTCAAAGAGGCCACGAAAGTGATAGATGTGTCCATCTAAGGTAATCGTTCTTGTATTTGTTTGAAAAGCCATGCAAACATGTAAGTAAATTAAGAAATAGTCTAGAATAGGTGCGATCGTAATAATCTTGCATTTTCGTTACTTTTCAGAACTTGTAATAGGTAGTTGTCGCGGCAGCTAGCACGCGAGAGCATAACCTGTCTTGCCGCGCGGCCCCCCGAAACTCTGGCAGACCTTCACACACTCGCTAGATCCTTCCCAGTTGGCCCTCGTTAATTTAACCTTTGAGTTCTAAATCCGCCTCATACGTGGATCCTTATGGAAAACGGTGCAGGCTAATACTTTCCTTAGATGTGTTGCTGCATCTTGCTAAAATTCATTCCTGAGGCAATTTCAGTTAATCCTCAATTTTCAAGCAAATACGAGTTTGTATTACTAGCAAGTCAAAGTGTTTGCATTGAACCACGATGTAAACAATTCTCGCTCTTCCGTGTTATTGCCTGCAGGTGACGTCATGACTCATGAGCTCATCGCTCCGCTAAAATTACTTTTTTAGGAGTATGGAACGCCGACGCGAAAAAGAGCCAAAAATGTGCATGAAATTTTCCTTTTTTGCCCAACTTAAGGATAAAAAAAAAAAAAAAGAATGTGGTATATCAATAAAGGCACATATTCAAAGCTATAAAGCTGAATCAAAGCCGGGATTGCGCCCCTCCTTTAAAGGGATCTAGACAATTTGTTGACATGTGCAAATAGTGAGGAAATGTGTATTGTTGTGATATCATATGTCCACTGAGAAATGTGTTGGTTAAATGGATGTTATAATTATGGTCAAGTAAAGAGCGAAAATGCAAAGTGATATTCGCTAACTCACCGCACTGAATGTGTACCCAGTTATAACTTTCCAGTGGACAATCAACAATCTTAACACTTCTATCGTGAATATCTTTCTAACGAAAGGGACATTAACAACAAAACGAAACCTGTTCCATGCTTCTATTGGTAATACAAATACAACAAGATGTGAGAGAACCACTAGATTTCAAATAAAGTTGTATGGATTTGGACAATGTAACCCTGAGGAACACCCTGGATGTTGCTCTGAATTCAGATGCCATCCCAATGGTGGTGGCACCTTGTTCACGACGAGAAAAAGTACTCGTTCAAGGGTTTGAAGTTATTACTTTGAATTCAATATCTCAATAATTTCATGATTGATTGAACACTTCTGTTGACTGTGAAAATTGGTTTGAAAACAAACTAAAGAAAACTGCAAGGCCTTGGAACAAATTACAAATATATACATGTATTTGCCCTTTTCTCTATATATAGTTTAATTCTCATGAATTTATGGAACAACACATCTCTGGCTTTACTGGGACTACAATGCGAACATGAATTGAAAACAAACAAATCAACACCATACAACGGCCTTGATGTTCGTGGCTGATGCCACACGCCAGTTAATGCTAATTTGGCGCAAACACTGTATAATATATTTATGCACCCTTCGCCATTTATGCGAAGCTTGCACAAATCCTTTTAATTTCGACCCATTATCTTTATATTGCACGTAATATACGGGTTGCGATGGTGATGAGAGCAATTTGCTGATGGTGGAAGCACATTTGGGATGATTAATTACCAAATCCATTCGAACAGTTAACTTATTAAAGGGATCAAGTAACATTGTACAAATCCACAAAACATAATTAGAAATCTAGTGGTTCTTTCATACCGTGCTGTATCCGTATTACCAACAGGGGCATGTTTTGGTTTATCAAATTTCCCTTTCGTTTATATGATATTTACGATTGAAGTGGTAGGATTTTTAACTATCCACTGGATAGTCATAACCGTGTACAAAGTCAGTGCAATGAGTTAGGGAATATCACTTTGCATTCTTGCCTATTACTCGGCCATTTAACATCCATTTATTGTGAAATGTTCACACAATACTCAGATGACATTATTATCAAATCACAAAACTACACAATTCACTAACCATTGTTCACTTTTTACACAAGCCAACAAAGTTACCAGATCCCTTTAATCGATCCGCGGCTCCCTTATAATGTACACTGTATGTTCGTACCTGTGTAGCTGAACTGATAATGAAGTTGACCCACATCACTTGTATGGCGCCAGTTATCTGTTCAAAATTTCAAAGGCGCCTGTGCTCCGCCAAAATGTAACTCACTTTACTGCACATTTGCTTTAAAGGGATCTAGTAACTTTGTTGACATGTGAAAAGTAGAAGTAGTTGATACAATGTATATTGTTGTTTATGTCCACTGGGTGTTGTGTGAAAATTTCAAGTTAAATGGACATTATATGGCCGAGAAATGAGCAAAAATGCAAAGTGATGTTCACTAACTCATTGCACTCAATTTGTACACGGTTTTGGCGATCCGTTGGATTATTTAACATCTGAACACTTCAATCGTAAATATCTTTTTAACGAAAAGGAAATTTGAAAAACCGAAACCTGTCCCATGCTTTTTTTGTTAATACAAATACAACAAGGTATGAGGGAACGGCTAGAACTCCAATTGGATTTTGAGGATTTGGACAATGTTACTTAGTCCCTTTAAAGGATTTGAGGCTTTGGGGATATGAAGTTTTTGAGGCCTGCTTTGAAACCTTCAAGTTTTTCAACCATCAAAGCAATGCACACACTAAAATATACGAAACTGTAAATATAAATATAAATGAATCGTTGAATATAATGTATATCAAGAACATGTGTATTTATGTATATGTGCAGTAAGCAAAATTTATTACCAACTCATTTTGTACAAGATTTCCCTTTGAATGCAAATACCATTCATATTCTACTCGTAGTCATGACGATTTTCATATTCCTAAAGTTCGAACCTCCTTAGCGCAAAGCAATTTGATTTATAATGGTCCTATTACGTGGAATAAATTACCTTGCAACTTAAAAGCATGTAATTCATTGAACCAATTTAAGCGAAACATGAAAAAAATACTTAATTTTGAATTATACACCGCAATATTTATTTAAACCTTTTTGAACAGTATGATCATGCATTATGTAATATAATATTTTGTATAGGCATGTTTGTTGTTGATGTTGATGTTTTTTTTTGTTAGGGCTTCCTTTATTCTTATATATATTTATATTTCATATTATGTTTAGGTATCGGCATTTTATAAGTCAATAACTTCCTGCCACGATAACTTCCAACGATCACGAAAAAATGTTGATAACGATCACGACAACTTCCTTCCATACGCTAGATAAAAATACACTCATTCTTATTTCCTTCTATGTCTTACTTATGTTATCTCTTCTAAATGTTATTTTGCTTATTTGTCATTTTAATGCAATGAGTATACTTTGTATATGTTGTTTTTATCTGCATATGGAAAAATAAATTGAAACTTGAAACTTGAAACTTGATATAGAAGAAATGGGGGAAGACGAAGATGGAAAGACAGTGGAAACTTTGTTTTTTGTTTTTTACAGTTTGATATCTTGGATTGAATAACGAGTATTAATAAAAACGCAGAAATACAAACCAAACAAAAAATTAATTGGCAATAGAAAAGAAAAAGAAAAAAACCCACACGCACACAGTACGTCATGTTTAATAAAAATAATTTGATAAATTAATCCAATATTCTGATTGGGTGCTTCGTTCACTTTTTCTTTTATAGATGTGCAAAAAGTGTTCAATATAACTGTATACTGAGTGCCCCCAAAAGACTGTTTCAATATTATCATAGTATCAGAAGATTTAACTCCTCACAAAATTCATGAATGTGATTGTTAAAATTATGTTTTTTTTTATCATACGTGAATTGCACTAAATTGTCAATAATGATATGTTGTTATAAATTATTTCATGTCAATGCATTGCATGCAAACGGATTTCTCATTCTGGACATAATGATTAAATAGAGAGATCATCAACAACTATTTAAAAACCTCTTTTGAAAATTTTAGAAAGAGTGTAAGCTTCTTTTTTTATTTTGTATACATATCATCAAATAAATCTGGGGCCCAGATTTATTCCGAACGGATATATGTATTGATATTTAAGCCGTTGATGAACCGATTTTGATAAAATAAAGTTTCTTCTGTCATTAAAATTGTATGCTCTTTCAAATTTAACACTCAGTTTTTCATTATCTCAACAAACAAAAACAAAAAATCATTTTTTCAGCCCCCTCTATACCAAATCTGAACTACCCATTTAACGCTTAAACTGTAGCCTATAGTTCAACACAGTGACCCGCAGTGTAGCCGCATCCTACGCTTGATGATCTTTAAAGATCGAAATTTAACACACCGATTGGTGGTAATAATTATTACACAGAACAATAATTTATAAGAAATGCTTTGATGGCATTAATGCACATATTTCTTAATACGTCAAAACAGCTCACGTGTTTGTTCCGGAATCCTTACAGTCGACCGTATCGTTCACATATCTATTCCAAACATCGTGTAGACTCGTCGCATTTTTCCCGATCCCGTGAACAACCATTGTATTATTATCCCGCAGGCTACACGTGTCCGTTTTCCCGCCCCAGTTCTTGAATCCATAGTGCCTTTTGCCAGGTCCGAAGCCGACCTTTTTGGCCAGAATTCCTTGGTAGGCATCATCTATGTTGATTAGCGCGGTCCTGAAGGACTCGGCATACATGGCCGGGACAGTGTCAGTAGACAGAATGTACCCACCACCGCTACAGTAGGGCGGAAAGAAATGCCCGTAGTACATGTTTTCTGGAACATGGTATCTCTCCATTCCCTTGTGCTTGGGGTTGTTCGGTGAGTACCTCTCACTCCCGTACAACTTAGATCCGAGAAAGAACTTAGTCAAAGCCTTTCCATGTCCCCTCAAATCCAGTAAGTAGGAGAATATGTTGTCGAAGTTGACAAACATGTCTTCGTCGCCCTTGTAGAAGTATTTGGCGTGTTGACAGTTCTCCGTGATCCACTGTAAACCGAGGATAACCTTGAGGGTGAGGTTCTGGAACGACTCGAAGAAGCTGGCCTGGATGATATCCTTGTACCTGGCATCCTCCTTGCGCAGTTCGTCATTGAGCGCATCTGAAGTGGACTTGAGCTCTCCCATCATAAACACACATCGGATGGTCTGTCCTTGAACCGTCCTAGCCTTGCACCACGTGTCCCGGATCGCCTTTCTTACCTCCCCGTGATCCGGGGGAGTACTGATCAGGACGACCATGAAGATATCCAGAGGGCTACCCTCGCTGTCGAAGCAAACATCGCGATGGTTTGACTTGTACGCTAGGACTTCTTTCAGGTAAAGCCGGTTGTCGGTGTTGTTTGGTAACACCGCATCTAAGTCTGGATCCATGCAATATCGCCGAAGTGTTTTGTTTCCGAGCTGGTTCCACGTGTACACGAGATCAGTTGGTTCCTTTGGACCATGTGCGGTTACTACTTCAGAATAGACGCAAATATTTTTGGTCCCAAAATGCCGTCCGGTGAACATGTCATCGTAGATTAGTTTCCAGTTTCTGTCTTTACCTACGATCCCGAGGAAAATATCAGCAATTTCAACGAATGAACGTCGAGGCACTGCGTCAAGGAATTCGTCTGCCGAAGCTTTGGTCATTATATATCCATACTCGTCAGTGCAATATGGAGGGTAATAATCTGGCTCATAGGTTTCCCGTGCAAGGTAATACATGCTCGACGCGTCTCGCTCTACTTTGGTGTTCGATGATATGATTCCCATCCAAGATCTGGAGTCGAACATGCTATTAATCGTGCAGTAATCCAATCTGTCAAATAGTTTCATTTTATTCACGATGATGTTATCTGTGCCAAAGTAAATATACTCCAAGGATGGACAATTCTCCCGTGCCCATTTAGCTCCGAGAAGAAGTGGACGCGTTGTTTTAATGGGGTCATCGTAGATGAAATCGCCGACCAAAATGTCCTGGTGTGTCCCTGCCTCTTTAAAGACCTGCATCAAGTCAGCATCGTGGGTCTTTCTCCCCGTGACGAACAGGACGGGCATCTTCTTGGCGAGAACCCTAGATCTCGATGCCCAGGTGTCCCGGATGGCCATGCGCATCTCTGCCCGGTCGTACTTCGAAGCGACCAGCGCGAGAACACGCGATCCCCGTGCACACCGAAACCCGACGTCGATCATGGGGAAGATCCCCCGCGATTTGAAGAACGCTTCGCGGAAGACTTGATCGGTCATGTTGGTAGAGGCTTCCTCGTCAGTGGGCGCTCGATACAGAAGCACATTGTTCATGTCACTAGTGTCTCGCTCGATGACCATCTCCCTCACTCCTTGGGACATGAGGACCGTGGTCAACACGTTGAATACAGCAAGGCACACAACAAAAAGAACCAACACTCGTAGCACACGCTGCGACCTCGACATTGTAAAAGCGTCTTTTATATAAACGTTTCTTTTCAAAGTCAGTTTATTATAATATTGATTCACTGCTTTTCTATAAACGATCCTTTTCAAAGTAAGTAGCCTACATGATAACGTTGATATATTCACTGAGTTCATATAAACGGTCCTTTTCAAAGTAAGTGTAGGATAACGTTGATATAATTATACGCTGCTTTCATATAAACGGTCCATTTCCAAAGTTAGTGTAGGATAACGTTGATATTCACTGCTTTCGTATGAACGGTCCGTTTCAAAGTAAGTACACGATGACGTTGATATATTCACTGTTTTCATATAAACGGTCCTTTCCAAAGTAAGTGTAGGGTAACGTTGATAATTATATGCGCTGCTTTCATACAAATGGTCCTTTTAAAAATAAGTGTAGAATAACTTTGATATATTCACTGCTTTCTCATTCCTGTATGCATTTTATGCAAAACTGTAACAAACACCAAGGCCTTTTGAAAAAAAAATCCTGTCGCTCAACTTTCCGCGGTAGTGCATGACTATCTTCCCTGTGACTAATCAAATAATCATGATAAAAGTACAGCATCAACCACTATACACTGGAAACGAATATACGGTGATATCACGAGCGGTAGTCGCACAATATATATTTTTTTTCTAATACGCGCATCGTTGATCTCCCACAAAAAGTTTTATGAATTATTATTGTCCACTTGTTCGACGTTCGGAAAATGTCATACAAAAGGGGGTCGTATGCTGCAGCGAAAATGTGTTAAGTTATGGATGGTATATCACCATAAAGTTCACGTTGAGCATAGTAATTATTGAGTATACCATGTATACCTTGATCGTGTCCAACAAGTGACAACGCTTTCGCAAGCGCATCAATTATTGTACGTTGGTTGCTATCGTTATAAAGCAGCGCGTGTGTTCACCAAAACTGTTTTTCAATCTAAATTATTCTTGCACGGATAATTCGAGACAGAGCGACCATATTCAATGCAAATCTAATTTATAAAT
The DNA here is from genome assembly GCA_037951105.1 of Echinarachnius parma. NCBI lineage: Eukaryota > Metazoa > Echinodermata > Echinoidea > Clypeasteroida > Echinarachniidae > Echinarachnius > Echinarachnius parma. The sequence goes on along the minus strand of JBAMJV010000290.1, from coordinate 67,491 downwards.
ACATTGGCTTTGGCAGAATATAATGCGTGTTAAATCAAACTCTTGGCACTATTGACACTGTTGTTAGTGAACAAAAAGTAAATTAGGTATGGCATTGTTTCTATTCATATTAAAGCCAAATAACAGTTTTGGGAAAGTTACCGAAAACATCTATATTGGCCAAACGAATTGATCAATATTGTGGCATTATTAGCTTTTTTTAAAGGGCTAGTGTGGTAAGATCCGAACCTTGGTATCGTTAAATGCACAAATATCGGTGGAAATTCAATTCACATCGTCAGCATGCTAGTGAAATCTGGCCTAAATTCACCGCCCGTTCGCGCCGCTTCACCTCTGCTCGCATAGCTTTCGCACGCAGCGCATGCGGGTGCATTTTAAAATACAACCGTCGCCAATATCGAACTATACACAGTTCGTTTTCTAATTTTGCAAATACATGTAAATAATTTAGTAGGCCAAATTTGTATTATCCCATATTAGTAAAAAAAAAATTAATATATATATTCTTCCACATGGTTGGTGATAAGAGCGTACATTTCATTTTTGTGTGTGGGGCGTTTCCCAATACTGTCATTTGGTTTAAAGCAGGATATAAATAATGAATGTAATTTTGCGGGTAGCAGTCTTGCTTCATTAGTCACATTTTACATGCATTTCACGATATTAATCAATATTGTTAATGAGTATGAGTATAGATTGCCAATTTTTGTTTGAAAAAAAAAAAAAAAACAGTCAGTACATACTTGAGAAGCTGCGCGCAAGTCAGTGGTGTTTTAATCAGTAGTCCAGGGTGGTGTTTCACAAAGATCCTAAGTTGAACTTAACTCTAAGTTGGACATACAAATTATGGAAAGCCATGTGTAGCCTCGAAATAAAGTATATTCAAAAGCAAATATGCAAGTATTTTATACTTTTCATACATTTTGCATCAAGAACATTAAATCCCCTTAAAAATGGACAATATCAATGATTGGAATCAACATATTTTGCCCTTTTAAAAGAAATTTTACAAAATTGTTTCAAAGAAGCGAACGGCTTTCCATAGTTGCTAAGTCCAACTTAAGTTCAACTTAGGATCTTTGTGAAACACCCCCTGAATTGTTTTAATTTGTTTCGATTTCAACAAACTATTAAATTGAATCATGCAGGTACAATTATTACACTTTCGTTTAATATTATACAGTATAGAGTGACAAAGGTGTGATGCCACATACCTTTGTTAAAACATAGTAATGATTTTAAACAACTTTTCATTAATTCGAGCTTTTGGTATATAGTGGGCTGGAGCTGGACGATTACCTTCTTAGCAGTCGCTTGGTTAGATATTTCTGGCTAGCCTGACATTGTTTATAACCATTAAGCCCTGGGGGTGTTTCACAAAGATCCTAAGTTGAACTTTACTCTAAGTTGGACCTAAACATTATGGAAAGCCGTTAGTTTCTTTGAAAAGTTGTTGGAACGGTTCTTTTAAAATGCATAAAATGTTGATTCAAATCACTCATAATTTCTGTTATCGAAGAGAAACAAGTTGATGTATTACATTTTATGAAAAGTCAAACATACTTGCATGTTTGCTTTTGAATATATTTTATTCCAAGGCTATTAATGGCTTTCCATATTAGTTGGTCCAACTTACAGTTAAGTTCAACTTAGAATCTTTGTGAAACACCCCCAGGTCACATTGGACCCACGACGGGCTTATACGCCAGCTTCATGGTACAAATTCGGGGGATTTCGTGGCTTTTATTGATATGTTGTACGACTGTCGTGCGACAGTCGTAATGATAAATTGGTGTCATATATACGATGAAATTATGTCGTGGCTTCAAATCCGGACTACCCTATTTTATGCCACGACTGATCCACATCAGTTTTGCCGTACTGGGGTGTCGTGATAACATCGTACACCAATTGCACGACGATCGTACAAAAAATTACATATTGTGGATGTCAAAAGTTTGGTGGTGTACAATAGACCTGCGATATAATCACGAAATTGTCTGAATTCTCTGTTCCTACCGTAAAAGCATCTATATTTCAATGTTTCAATATTTTCAACCACGACAGAAAGCGTAAATTTCGTTCGACAGGCCTACGACTGAATAGAATCATCGTGGGTTTCACTGTAATCATGGCTTATTGCAATGAATTGCTGTGACGTCACCCTTCGGTACTCTCGAGCCCCCTTCTATCAGTAAGTTTATCAGTCTCCCATTCGTTAAAAAAAAAATGTGTACCAATGTTAAAGTGTTATTACTGCTCAACATTGTGAAGTTGATACATGTAATCTTATTTCAATTAAAGAATACTTGAAAGGCTCCAAGATTATTTAGAAGACTCAAATGTTAACTCATCTGGTTCTGATGAGATTTTGTTATAATAATTGAGCATCTGTTATTGCTTGAGTACACAACAAAATTATAATTATTACGGTCACATTTCGTGTTTCGTTCATCATCCAATTACTTTTCAATTTATATAGTGTAAAAATATTCATAAAAGTGTATATTTCCAAAGCTCTACTCTGTTATAATAACTAGCCCAGGGGGTGTTTCACAAGGTTCCAAGATTGAACTTAAAGAACCTAAAGAATACAACGTACTTTGTCACTTATTCCATAGTTGATGACTTGTAAAATAGGTCTGCCGAAAAAAATCCATGAAAATAAACACAGTAGTGATTTAAGACTACTTTTCTGATGCTAAATCTCATTTAGCAGCCAGTTTACGCCCCACCCACATTTAGGGTCCAGACTCGGCAGCGTGATTGACATGTGATTGACAATTAATTGGCTTACGTCATGACGCGTCATCTACAGAATTTAGTTCATTAGTCCGTACTTTAGATGACGTCACATGTTGGCGATTTAAAAGGGGCGTTCCCAGGACAATTAGATATTTACTAATTACCCCAAAATTGATTGATTTCATGAGAAATGACTGCCAAATTATTTTTCTTCAGGAAAAATTACATGAAGAGAGCCGAATTGTGAAAATTAGGCCATCTAGACGCTATAGGTCCTTTAACTCTAAGTTGGACTTATACAAATTATGGAAAGCCGTTAGTTTCTTTGAAATTTATTTGTAAAAGTTCTTTTAACTGGTGATTAAAATCATTTATATTTTCTTTAATCAAGGAAGTTTCATGTTCTTGATGTACGGTTTATGAAAAGTTAAAAAAAATACTTGAAGTTTTGCTGTTGAATATGTTTTATTCCAATGTTACAAATGGCTTACCATAATTTTTAAGTCCAACTTAAGTTCAACTTGGGATCTTTGTGAAACACCCCCAGGTGTAGCTGACATTTCCAGATTTTGTTCATACGTAAGATTGTGTAGAATACATGTGGGTATAGCATCATTGGTATCCCATTCAGGGTTCTATCATTGGCGCTATCAATGTGCAATATAAATCAAGACTAAGGACTGCAATGATTCACTTTGTATCCACATCTTGAAATTTCGGAACAGCTCAATCCAAAAGCTTACTGGGGTTCTGTCCCATGGACCCCGGGAGAGGTTAAAGCGGGCCCCTGCGGGGCCCCGCCTGCTCCCCAACCGTTCCAAGTGCTTCTCGTACATTACAAAAGGTGTAAAATTAGTTTATGATACTATTTGGAATGCGGATAAAGAAGTACAAATAACTACCAAAAGCCAAAAGCCAAAGTTCAATGTATGTATTTGAGAATACCATTAAAATATATCATAATTATAGTTATCATAGTCATGTATGCACTCAAGTTATGAGAAAATATATATTGAAATGTAATTTAATTCAACGTGATATGGTAATATGCAGAAGATGGACTACCACTTTAAGTAGAGACTTATGTAGCAGTCACACCGCAAAACCGAATCCAAACCGAAACCAGACCGAACTTCCACTTTATCGGGCACCGACAAGAGCCCGAACTGGGGATAGCAGTCACAACAAAAGAGACCGACAATTCCGATACCACTCCGACACCAAACCGCTAGCACCCCGAACGTCCCCGAAACGTCCCCGAATTATTCGGTCTCGTGTCGGTTTGGATTCGGTTTGGCGGTGTGACTGCTACATTACCTAACATTTCGATAGTCCAAATAATGTAAGTAAAATGGTAAGGCAGAATGCGAACACAAAATTGAAATAGACGTTGATGAATTGGAGATGATGACGATGATGATGATGATGATGATGATGATGATGATGATGATGATGATGATGATGGTGGTGATGATGAAGATGATGATGATGAAGAAGAAGATGATGGTGATTATGGTGATGATGAAGATGATGATGGTGATGATGATGGTGATGATAATAATGATGATGATAATGATGAAGATGATGATGATAATAATGATGATGACATATAGTATGATTATGTTGTTATCATAGCCAGCTATAGTGGAAATTACATCTGTACACAGCAAATCATGCATAAAATTAAAGGACCCAAAGTTAGTGAAATAGTCTGATCATGCTGACAGAGACATTTGTTTACTTATGGCATAGAGTGTACATAGTGCAGGATGGAATAGCATCTGGCAATTTGTTCCACAAATTAGGTCCATGGTGCCTATATGATGGACTGTGTCTATGATTTACTGGAGCATATAGGTAGAATACGGGCCAGACTATTATGTACTACTTTTTGTATTTGCATTGCAACTAACCAACACTTGTTTTTATAATATGTGTGATTTTAAATTGTTTATATATATTATACATGTTATATTTCTAAAGGACTATTTTGACTAAACGTAATTATTATTTAGTTTCTTTAACTTATCGAGTAAATATGTGTGATTTCCTCAGTAATTATTATTCACCCCTAATTTGAACCTGTGTATTTACTTATTTAATATCTACATTATAAGCTATGCTTATTTTATCTATCAACATTAGTGGATTAATATTTGAACAAATAATTGTACATTTCTTTATTCTTTTTCTTTTTTTGGTGCCATCTTGATATTTTGTGTAACCACTGTTATATTTAATGTTGCATCCGTTGTTTTAATTACTCCATAGTACTATTTTACAATTGTATATCAATTTGCTTACTATCTTACTTTGTAAATGCTGTGTATTTTGTTATAATTATGTTATGGATGTATGTTTGCATGTTTTTTACACGGCCCCAGTAACATGACTGTTTGGGCTTTTACCGTGTTGAAATAAAATAAAATCAATCAATCCATCAATGTGCAATAAGTAATTTAGAATTAATTAAATGACAATGTACAGTATGTCCATGAAGTTTTCGATCCGTCCTATAAAACGAGTGTGCGCTGGCATCGATGATGATAAATTCGATTAGCGCATTTATATTAAAACGCGTCACATTATTATTGTCCCTGCATGAACGTCACCAGTGTTAAAGTGATCCATTAAATTTATATTTTTCGCAAACAAGTAATGTTTGAGACTTCAATCATATACCAATTTCATTGTTAGATTCTTTTAAATGATATGAGAGAATTTCATAGAAAATGAATAAAGTTTACCTAGTGAAAACAGATACAATCAATGTTTGATTGTATCCCGATCGTTCGCGTGAAGTATCCGAATTCGGATACTATGGACGATTGAGTATTCGAATTCAGATTCACTTGACTACGGTCAGAAACCGTGTATAGACTATAGACGGTCTTAAATTAATCTTAAATATATCCATGATTATGGAGACATTTTAAAAATCCATTTCATTCTTCTGTTACCATAGGCTAAGCCAAAATATAAGGTACAAGAGAAGTGGGAAAGCTCCTAGTGATTTTGATTGAAATCGTACAAAGTTAATGGATCACTTTAACATGACCTAACGAAGTACACAGTCATACATACAATGAGAGGCCGTATAGCGTACCGAAGTAGTGACGTCACATGCTTTTGTTATGGCATAGTAATGGTTCTAAACAACTTGTCCTTTCATTAGTCTATCAGGTTATGTAAAGCAGCAATTTTTTTTGCTATAATCTTGGAAACAGTTTTTAATTTGGTCTAAATACATTACTGATGAGAAAAAGTGATGTTTCCATTTTTTTTTTTTTGGTCCCAGGGTGCATTTTGGCGATTTTAAAGATAATTAGCTAATTTGCATATTTGTGAAATAAGGTCAGGGGTCATTTTCTATCTAGGAATAGTACAATATTGATGAAAACTAGTATTCTAGGGTATTTTGGGGCAAGGATTCCATTTCCGGTGCTCGTTTGTAAGTGCTGTATGGGAAACACTCTGAAATCCAAGATGGCTTCCCCTAATTTGCATATTTATGAATATTATTGATTTTCAGTGGCTACAGCCCCTAATAAGCAATAATTCCGGATTATTATTTGTCAGTTATGTTCTAAGTATGTATTTAAGATATCAAAGATGAGTTGCCATCGTGGCAACCTCTAGCAATGCATATTATTTGCATAATTATGTATTTTACCTAATTTGCATATTCCCCCAAATCGAGTAGATTGGGAACCCGGCAAGTAAAAAAGACAAGTAATACCACTTTTCCAAGGTTTTAGGGGGATCACATTTGAACTGTAATGTATTTCTTTATTTTATGCTTATGTTTTTCTTTGTTTTTAGCCAAAAAAGTGGGGAGGGGTGGGGGGGGGCTGCAGCTTGTGATCGAACAACAGCATAAACGAATACTATTAAAAATAACTAAGACTTGTAAGACTTGTAACTAAAACTGACTATGTACATTGTTTATTCTCCATTTTCGAGACCCTTTTCGTGGCATACCTTTAAAAAAATGTCGTCTATACAATACCTTTACAAGAATAACTATAATATTGTTGTAATTGTATGCTGAATCAGTTAAACACATTAATTGGTCGATATATAGTTCGATGAAGGGATGATTTCTACACATTCATTTTTTTATTCATAGAATCCAAATAACAGGCTTGTTCGATCTTAAATTTTATGTGGGTGTTACATTCATCCTCATCCGTCTACTGGAAACTGTTGAGACGATTTGTGAAAGGCGGACACTTCATTTAATAACTCAACGATAGAATAAGTTTGTATTTCTGTAACAGATGATGAAGACAAACATGATCCATGAACATACATGTGTAGCATAATCAGAATATATATTTTGAATTTACAGAACGAACAAGTCATATTTGTTCATGAATTGTAGACAAACTGGACATGGAAGAAAATGGAAGACCAAGATATCAACATAATTATACAATTATGAACCGTACAGCGTCTATCTCATTTTACTTGTCATGCAGAGCCGGCATTATTATTAGGTACTGAAAGTCCAAACACGCACAAATATCGTGTGCACCATCTCAACTCTCTAGGGAGCATACTAGCCCACAAAGGGCATTATAATAAGAATGGCGTCCATCTAGTTTTACTAGTCTTGCAGAGCCAAGCATCACCAGTACCAGTAACGACCAGGGTAATAATACAAGCGCATATAGACTTGCATCTGCAATGTGATAGAGCTATATAAAGACTGTTGCTTGTATCGGTTTCCATGGTGGAGTATATATAATACGCGTGTATATATTATATACTCCACCATGGAAACCGATACTTACAAGCAACATTTAACTCAGCTCTACGGGGAGCCGACCCAAGTATCAGCCAGGCAACTACAGCGCAGCTACGTCAAAGAAAAAAAACACGCGTATTATATAAAGACTGTGTATCATTATTATTATTATTTTTACTATCCTTGGTCATTGTAGGTACTGTATTAAGTCTAAACACACACACAAATATTGTGTGCACCATCTCACCTCTCTAGGGAGCATACTGGCCCACAAACGACATTGATAAGAACATTCTCCACACTGACATTGTTGCACTTATCCATATGTGACCTCCCACCACAAAACGACCAATAAGTCGGGAAAAATGATTGTGCTAATTTTTACATGACAGTAAAGTAGAAGTCAATACCTTTAAAATGGTATATAATTTGTCATATTTGGACTAAGCGAACCCTCTCAAAATGAGCAGCCAAGATTTGGAACATGGCTGAATCAGTTTTAAAGTTAGAGAGAAAACGGGCCGTTTCAAAGATTGGCGTCCATTCAAGCACTGTAATCTGATCATATTTATTTGATTAAAAATCATATTTAAACATGATTCCTGACGCTCAAAATTTCACAAAAGGTAGATTATGATACCCTCATTCAGGAAATACCAAAATCCTGAATTTCATATTTTAAACAAAATATGGCTATATCAGCTATTAACAGACAAACTACCACGGCGACATAACGGTCGTTTTGTGGTGTAAGGTCACATATTTGCACTATAGATCTTACACAGTCCATACATGTACAGTAGGTTTGTGGTAGTACCACGTAAGAACTGGCAGGAATTGGGTAGTCCTGTAAAGGACTGTACTGTCCTTTCTTGAATTGTCCTACACAGGACTGTGGTAGTCTTGGAAAGAGCCGTTGGTTGTTGTTGTTTCTTCGCTTGCAATTGCAAGGGTATACATTTATTGGAGGGGAGGGGTGGGCTGGTAAGAGGGTGCTTGATGTTTCCACCAGGTTGACTGTTTGTTGTCTAGATGTTTGCATGGACAACCAAAAAACCCTCAGAAGGGACTTCTGCACAGAGGACATGATGATTGGCTGCTTGTACTGAACCACTTGTACTGCAGATGAAAGGTGAGAGAAAAACAAGAAATTACACATCATAAATATACAACAAGAACATGTCAAGAGGTTGAATACAGGAGATGTTAGAGAGATGATCTAAAGTATTCACTTGTCAGAATATATATCCATCTATTGATCTATAAAATACATCTATATATATATATATATATTTATATCCTACATGAAAGAAATCCTGTTCAGTGATTGGTCTACATAGCGTCATGTGACCAAACATAGTAATGACCATGGAGAAAAATGTGCTATGCGTGACGTCATTCATGGAATAGTAAATGCTATTCCATGAATGACGTCATAGACGCCGGGTGATCATATTGAGCCCATAGAGATGCGTGTTGTAAAACTTCCCTGCGAGCAGAGGTCTTGTTTTAGCTTGCGAAAGATGCTCGACGAGATTTATCAAAGAGTTATTTAAAAAGAAATACAGCATATTTTCACCCGTGAATATTAATAAGTTCCAAAGAATATTCTAGAGATGCATTTCATGTATAACGTAGCGGTATTCGAATTTAAAAATTACGACAATGGTGCACATTGTGCATCGTTGTCCTTCTGTGGTCGTGACACTAATTCGTCATTTAACAATCGGCCGCGGTGTGCACTGCACTAGCTACGAATAACTATTTTCTCCATACAATAACGTGTGTAGTATGTAAAGCAGGTTAATTATTCACTTTGATGCGCGCGTTTTGCATTTGGGTGCGCATTAGTTGTTATTAAAGGCGCGTAACCATGAATGGAAAGATAGCGCAATACGGGCTCTGCGCTAGGACTATTGTGCAAAGGGGGTCAGTGTCACAAACAGAACATAGTCAGTGCAGTGATGGTTCCATGATCAATGTTTTGTTTTTCTTTATATTTGTCTTTAATTTAATTGAAATCATTTATTTTTGCGATGATTGTGATTATGCGAAGGATATAAAACAAATATATCATGCACTATTTCGAGCCACTAGTGAAATTATGGATTCCTCGGTGACAGGAAAAGCACTATGTTCTTCGGGTCTACGACCCTCAGAACATAGTGCAGTTCCTGTCACCTCGGAATCCATAATTTCAACTAGAGGCTCTCAGTGCATGGTATATTTGTTTACTATCTATCTATCTATCTATCTATCTATCTATCTATCTATCTATCTATCTATCTATCTATTGCTATATATCTTTCTATCTATCTATCTATTGCTATATATCTTTCTATCTATCTATCTATCTATCTATCTATATATTGCTATCTATATATCTATTGCTATATATCTTTCTCTCTATCTATATATTGCTATCTATATATCCATCCACCCACCCACCCACCCACCCATCCATCTATCTATCCACCCATCCATCCATCTATCCATCTATCCACTCACCCACCATCCAGATCCACCCACCCACCCACCCACCCACCCATCCATCCATCCATCCACCCATCTTACCAGGCAAGCTGAGTGGTACTTCTTCTTGCAAGTCTTGCAGGTGAGTTTTGGGAGGGAGCAGTTTCCTCCGTGGATGACGGAGAAACAGATCATGCAGTCCTCAATTCCCTCGAACCTCTTGTCCGCGTTGCTCTTCCACAGAGCCAGCCCTTCCATGATGGAACCATTCTGTGATGAAAAAAGAAAGCAAGAAATAATGTTTACAGTCAATCTCCACACTTATTTTTTTTCTGTACTGGCCTATTCGGGCAAGTAAAGTCATAAATTGTTAAATTGTACTTACCCAATATAACATTTACTTGCCCTGGTACTTCTAGATGCTATTTACAGATATGAAATTACATTGTCCTCTTGTAGATGAACAATTCTTTAGTTGCCCAATTGGGCAAGCACACTAGAAAATGTATTAGATTTTACTTGCCCAACATCAATTTATACTTGCCTGGGGCAAGTGGGCAAGGGATCTAGTTACATTGTCAAAATCCACAAAACTTAGTAAGAACGATAGCTGTTGTCACATTATACAGGTCTCGTTTGTTTTGGTATATCCAATAGAAGCATGGAACAAGTTTGTTTGCAGAGTTTTTCTTTTGTTAAATCTTATTTATGTTTGAAGTGTTTGGATTAGAAAGTGTCCCTGGGAGACTTTCAACTGTGTTCAAACAGTGCAATGAGTTAATAGCAAATATCTCTTTGCATTTTCACTCATTAACTAGTGAAATGACATTAATTTATCATGGAATGTTTACACATTACGCAGTGAACGTATCAGATCACAGATATACACATTTTATCAGCCCTGTGTCAATTTGTGCACATGTCAACACAGTTACTAGATCCCTTTAAAGAGAATCCAAATGCTGGCATTTATGCTACAATTACTGATTAGTGCATAATCCCTGTCGCTTCTAGTTGTATATTTCCTCTTGGGTGTCACTATCATGTGTTTTGACTGACCACTAGAGGCTGCCGTTTTTCCAAAGGTAAGGCCTGCCATGTTATTTCCTCTTGGGTGTCACTATCATGTGTTTTGACTGACCACTAGAGGCTGCCATGTTTCCAAAGGTAAGGCCTGCCATGTCATTTGAGCAATCACTAACAAAAGCGGATTATGTAAACACTGACATAGCAGCAGACTCAACAACAAGCCTATTTCCCCTCCCTATTCCTTATCCTCCTCATTATTAACATTTGAGAAGATTCTACTATGTGTTATTTATAATGCCACAACACAACCATTGAGTCAGAGGAGTAGTTTTCAATTAAACAGCTGAAATAGTTTTAAGAGTTAGCTGGAATTATATTTTTTTCATCTTATAAATATTTTAGTATCAGGGATGATATTAAAGGGGTAGTTTAGTTTTGGTAGAGAGGGCGCTGCACATCACAATTTTGTTGTGAGGTAATGAAAAACTGAGTGTCGAATTTGAGAGAACATGCAATTTTAATGGCAGAATAAACTTTATTTGGTAAAAATCGACCCAGAAATGGCTGAAATATCAATAAATATATTTGATCTTATAATTATTTGGGGCCCAAATAATTAGATTATTTTTTCAAAAAATTCAAAAAATGGTTTGCACTTTTTCAAAATTTTTCAAAAGTGTTTTTTAAATAGTTGTTGATGATCTCTCTATTTAATCATTATTTCAATAAAACATCACATGCATAATTTTGTATGAAAAATGGTTGAAACCATTGCCTTTTTAGAAAGCGCCCTCTTGTGATTTAATTGCTCTTTTTGAATGATAACAGGCTTTTTACGTAGTCGTTTGTAATTTTGTATACCTTTCGAGCATGGTGGAGTTATAACTATTAGTTTATAATGTTACTGTCCAGGTTTGGTTACTAAAGTTCATCCTTACCAAAACTGTACTACCCCTTTAAAATATATTTTTCCTACATCTAAAGTACCCTATCTTTCGGGAGCTTACAAAAAAAAATCAATTTCATTTTCAGAGATTTGAAATGTTGAAACAAAGACCAGGATGTTCATTGTTAATGTTATCGATTGAACATTGTAAATGACATATGTGTGCATTTGATCACGCTGTGGCGTGGAATCTCGTTATAAATAGCTCTGATATCATATACAACAAAACCCTCTTACAGGGTAACTTTGATGGTCACAGCTCTTTATATTTTTTTAAAATATTTTTTTAGCCTGATACAACAAAGCAATTTCCATGACACCAAGGATCTCATCTGCTGTAATAAAGTTCCTCTAGAGCTATAAAGGAATAGAGTTTTGATTTAGAGGGTGCTTAAACAAATGTTGCCAGGTAGAGGAATTTCATTATAAATAGCTCTGATAATATAACAATACCCTCTTATACAAGGTAATTTTGATGGTCCCAGCTCTTTATATTTGTTTGTTTTTAAACCCTGACATAACAAGGTAATTTCCCACGGTACCAAGGATCTCATTGTGAGGAGGTTTCACTGACACTGTAATATAGTGATTCCGGATAACATTTTGATTTAGAGGGTGCTTTAAAACAATGCTGACAGGTAGAGGAAAAACAACCTAGTTAAGACATCACACCAAGGTGGCTTTTAAACTGATTTTGATACTCACTCTGTTTAATATTGATTTTTAGAAAGCCGAGTGTCACATTTGCAATTTTTTGGGGGTGGGGAAAAGGGCTTGAATATACAACGGTGTCTGCATAATAATAATAATAATAATATACCTTTATATAGCGTATAATAGTAAGATTACTCTCTATGCGCTTTACATTCTAGATTAAATAAACAAAATATATTACAACCTACAAAAACAACATACACACAAAAATTATAAAATTAAAGAAAAGATATATCACACTCTTGTGTCAGATTTGAATAAACACAGGCTCCTAAATGAGACATTATGATTTCTTCCTTCCAATCAAGCTGATATGAGTTCTATTTAACTTCCAATGATGACACATACATTTTAAAGTTTATTCAAATGAAGTTTGACGAGAACATTTCTTCTTTAAAGGAATTTTCTTTTCCCCATTGATATTCTAACAATAATTTTTACAAGTGTGGTCCTAAATTTCTGGTCACTAATTATTAGAGTTTGGCTGGTCATAAATCATGAGTACAGCTGTGTCAGCTTGTTATGTCATAAACCCAACTTTAATCTAACATAATGGCTGTTTTGGGGTGAAGGGTCTCACATATTCAAATATACATGTACACTGTATACATACAAATATGAAAAGTATAACATAATGTGTAAAACATAATAAAGTTATAATGATAATTTATACAATTATATTGTATGACAAGGTACAAGGTTCATATCTAAGTGTGAAAATATGGACGTACATGTACAGTATGATGTACAGCATTCCTTTAGCAGCAACATGGTTACCCAAACACTGCGTGCATTCAACTTCACCAGGGCCAGGAGTGCATGCATGCATACAATACTATTCATCCATTTTCGCAAATTATTATGATGCCATGATCGAAAGACATTTGTGCTTTAGAATTAGAAAAAGCAGCCAAGTCTATTATGCTCATAATAAAGGTACGGGTGGGGTGAACATATACAAATAGATTCTCCATTATAGTGGGCTAGACAGTGTGAATCATACAAATAATGCATGGATGGATGCACTTTTGGCGAGCACGTTTCACGTCTCACCTCAACTGTAAAGCTGTGTTACATGTATATAAACAAGAGGACATATATTACTACTTGCTGGATGAGTAAACTTGCAAGCCTCCACACTTGCCCACTCGGGCAAGTAAAACTATTCAATTTTCAAATTTAACTTGCCCAAAGAAAAAAATTTACTTGCCCCCCTTTAAAACAATATGAAACACAAGAACATTTAATTGTACTAGGTAGCTCGATCTGCTTTTGTAATTGAACAGAAATGTTAGTTGCCCCATTGGGCAACCAATATGAAATTGTACATCAATTTTGACTTGCCCCGGGCAAGCGGGCAAGTGCTAGTGTTGAGCTCTGGAAGGTGACTTGCCTCCAGTGGCTTAGCATGGTTGGACTGATTTTGGGGGGTGGGGGGAGGGGGGAAGCTAATTATTTGTGGGTAAATCTTATGTATTGCTTTATTTCTTCACAGACTTGTCCCTTATGTTTTGTTTTGTTTTTGTCAAATAATAAGGGGGGGGGGGGGGAACGTGCCATTCGTAGCTACAAAACCGCATTCCAGTGTCTTGCACTGCTTGCAAGTAGACACTTTAATAATAATAATAATGATATAGAAACTTAAATGTTGCTTGTAAGTATCGGCTTCCATGGTGGTGTAGATAGTACGTGTGGTTTGCGGTTGCACCATGTATAAGGAGAGGATTGGTGAGTCCTGAGAAGGACTGTTGGTATTCTTTCTAGGATAATCCTAAAAAGGACTGTGGTAGTCCTAGAAAGGACTGTTGGTAGTACTGGAAAGGACTGTTGGTATTCTTTCTTGAGCTTGTAGTTCTGATAAGAGCTACAGCGCTGGTATACCGTAGTTATTGTAAGGAGAGGGTGGATGGTAGGACTACCACAGTCCTTATTAGGACTATCCTAGAGAGAATACCAACAGTCCTTCTCAGGACTCACCAATCCTCTCCTTATACATGGTGAAACCTCAAACCACACGTACGATATAATAGAAACTTCTAATGCGACAATTCCACCTTTGCCAAGGTGCTCAAGTCACAGATAAATTATCTACAAACAGCAAGAAAAACATGAACATTTTCATGAACATAATTATCACCAACTAACATGTAGACAGCCAGACAAATATTTACACAGATAAAAAGAAAGAACTTTGATACATAACTTATTAAACAGACAAAATGAAACTACTCAAAATTACTGAAATGTGACTTTAAAAAGATATGTCATCAAACTAGTCTTAATGGATTCTAAGGACAATATATTTTGTAATAGACACTATGGAATAATTCATGAACATAATTATCACCAACTAAGGGGAGGTGTCAAAATTATCACTGCCGCCCCGCTGCGGGATCCCGCTTGGGCCCGAGCCTGACCGATCGGCGGGCCGCAGTATACCGCAGAATGCTTGAAACCGATTTGTTTCCCCCAGTCCCCTGCAGGAGGACGGGAATGTACACGGGTATGCATGGTCTTACCACGGGGGAACGATATCGTTCAGCCGCGGGAGGCCGCGACCAGGGCCCCGCCACCGTACGTCGGGGGTTTCACGTGCTTATGCTTAATTGGACGTACACACTTTGTCTAGCTCATGCATGGCCTAGCGCAGCTACTATGTCGCGCCCTGGGCCTGGCCTGTCGGTGCTGTTAGCGTGATCCCTCAGATGACATAACATCGACAGCTGACGCAACTAACTCTAGCTCTGGCCAATTTCCAGCCTATTTTTGAAATAAGGTATGTATTTAACGCTTCTCAGATTTGTTTGTATTGAGTTTGTGTAAAAGACTAACGTCTACTCTAGCCGGCCAAGATATGTCGGCTCAGAGCAAACCAAGAGCAAGGGGAGTATTGTCGGATTGCGGATGGAACTGTCACGTTCAAGATTTCGTCATGAATGCGATGAGATATAGATCTATCTGATCATATCCGGCCCCGCACTCCGGCCCACACTCCAGCAGAGATTAGCGTATAGCATGCAGGCATGCTGAGTACGATTTGGTTGCTCGAGTAGATACTAGACCTACTCGACTCTTCCAGGCAATCACACCAATATACGTAACATGTACGTACAATCGTACATTGTACACAGGCTAGCTAGGCGGTACGCGTGTACGTGGATGTGCATGCATTGCGCATGCATACATGTACGAGTACCGTACACGTACCTACGTAGGTAGGTGTACGGTACTCGTACATATGTATGCATGTGCAATGCATGCAGCAATAATGATCTTGTAATTCGCGCGCTAGGATCGGGAGGCCGCGGCCTACCGCGTTGAGTCCCACTGCGTCGGGACGAATTCCTCTCCACAGCTGGTGACAGCTGATCGGGAGGCCGCGGCGTACCGCTAGGAACGATCAAACCCGCAGGTTCAAATACAAATACGCGCTCTAATCGTTCCAAGCGGGATCCCGCGGTAGAACGGCAGTGATAATTTTTACGCCTCCCCTAACATGTAGACAGCCAGACAAATATTTACACATATAAAAAGAAAGAACTTTGATACATAACATATTAAACAGAAAAAAATGAAACTACTCAAAATTTCTGAAATGTGACTTTAAAAAGATATGTCATCAAACTAGTCTTAATGGATTCTAAGGACAATATATTTTGTAATAGACACTATGGAGTAATGGGTCCATAAAAATACTGCCACTAACAAAATACACATGTACCCATCCCCTATTGACCGGGATCATAATTACTGTTATCTGATAGATATGAATATAACACATATTTAGATATAGCGTTCATTCTGGTCAAAAGGCAATAACTCACATACATGTATATCATCAAAGAATAATGCTGCTTTTATTTAGCCTGTGGGTTATGCAGAATGTACTGATGCTCACAATTTGCACAGGCCTGCTGGCCTGGGGCCACTAAGGATAAGCCTAGGGCCACCAAATTAGCACAGTCCTGCTGGCCTGGGGCCACTAAAGATAAGCCTTGGGCCACCAAATTTCACTGCTGCTTAATTAATTCCACTAGCCCCAATGGGCGACCAAATATAACATATTTTGTTTAAGTTTTTCTTTGTTTGGGGCCACTAGATTTAGGTTTCGGGCCGATGGAATTTGAATTTTTTTTTTTTACTTGCCCGGTTGGGCCACAAGGCAACATACATGTAGTCCTGACAACGGATAGTCAACCTATTCGAAACGTCGAGCCCCTCCTACCATCCACCCTCTCCTCGCAATACCAACAGTCCTTTCCACGACTATCCCAACAGTCCTTTCTAGGACTACCAACAGTCCTTTCTAGGACTACCAACAGTCGTTCCTAGGACTACCAACAGTCCTTTCTAGGACTACCAACAGTCGTTCCTAGGACTACCAACAGTCCTTTTTAGGACTCTCCTAGAAAGAATACCAACAGTCCTTTTCAGGACTACACGAACAGTCCTTTCTAGGACTACCAACAGTCCTTTCTAGGACTACCTCAGTCCTTTTTAGGACTCTCCTAGAAAGAATACCAACAGTCCTTTTCAGGACTACACCAACAGTCCTTTCTAGGACTACCTCAGTCCTTTTTAGGACAATCCTAGAAAGAATACAATCAGTCCTTTTCAGGACTCACCAATCCTCCCCCTTCTCACATGGTGCAACCGCAAACCACGCGTATTATAACATATATGTAGTTATTTTCTAGCATTGTCATCAATATTGCCACTACAACATACTACAGTAAATGGTCCCCAAAATACTCAGCCTGGGGTCTATGGAGAATGTACGTTATATCAAAATCAATTTGGAAGGTTCTTTGGAAGGTTTTAAAAAACATGAGCCAGCATTTTAAAACTTGCCTGGTGGTGTTTCACAAAGATCCCAAGTCGAACTTAAAACTAAGGAAGGTGGACTTAAAAATGATGGAAAGCTTATTGGTAGCTTTGGAATTAAAAATATTCAAGAGCCCAAATGCAATAATTTGAAACTTTCCACAAAATTTCACATCTACAATATAACTTGGAAGTCTCTTTGATAAAAGAAAATGTCAAAGAATTTTACCAAAATTGTAGGCCTGAACTAGTTTAACAATTTTACAAAGAAACTAATGGCTTTCCATAGTTTTTAAATCCAACTTTGTGTAAAGTTCGACTTGGGATGTTTGTGAAAGTTCCCCCCCCCCCCCCCCCCCTGGTTAGGGTTAGGGTTATGGTTACGAAGGTGAGGCCCCTTGGTAGGGAAAATATTAATTTATTTTTTTCGGGGGCTCCCTATCTACATGTAATTTTATGGAAGTTTTTCGGGGGCTACTTTTCCAACTTTCGGGGGCTACAAATTTCCGGGGCTCTTTTTTCGAACTTTATGGGCTACTATTAAGCTCTAATGCTGTAAGTGATCAATGGATTGGCATTCGATCACGATCCAATCATGCCGATTTCGAAAAATGCACCAAAAAAAATGCAAAAATAAAATTTTGGGGGCGTTTTTTTCTTTTTCGGGGGCTCTTTTTGGCATTTCGGGGGCGAATTCACCCGCCGCCCCCGTGTATTTTTATGTGTTCACGAGTTTTGCCACAAACAATTTTTACTCACTCACAAACACTAAATACATTTTCCACTTCATTTTATTTATACTGCCATCATAAAACAACAACAAAAATATACAAATACAAATTGTAGGTACAAAGCTATCGATAAACACAAATCAATAAAAAATAATGGTTAGATGCTTATAATCAGGGCACAAAACACATTTAAGTAAAAGTAACAAAGTCATACAGTCATTTTAAAAAATCACCATGGAAACCCAAACTTATAAAACAGCATTGAATGTCTCAACTTGCCTGGTGGGTGAGGAAGGTGGTGAGCATCAGGGTCCACTGACGCCACTGCGACGTTCCCACGGCAACCTTCTTCCTGTTGTCCACCTCGATGGGTCCCAGCGGGTGATTGGTCGGCAGCGTGATCATCATCTCTATGCTCAGGTCCTGCATGGTGTACGTGGCGATGACTTCTCTCGTCGATAGGCGAGCTTTGACGCTCAGATTCTCGTCCTCGCTCGGATTCGCCTGGACGCTCTGGATCTCCTCCGCGCACAGCAGCGGGCTCACAAACTTGGTGGTAAACCTATCAACAAAAATAAAGAAGGAATTACTTGTCAGTAGTGCGTGTCGATTTCGGGAGTATTTACCTCCCGGGACTCGCGATAATTTTTTCGGGCGAGTCACGGGTACCCAAAATTTACCCATTTGTTGATTTCGCTATCGGCATGTCACGCGGCTGGGAAAACATGTTCATTCAAGTGACAAAAATGCAGCGCATTTATGACAATAAATCATCTTCTAAAATAATGTACAGCAAATTCGTATATCAATTATAGTTTTAGCATTTCTGACATGATTTTTAACGGTAACATGCTGTTCAAATTTATCTCGATTACGAAATTTCTGACGAAAATAGGACATCCTACCTCGGCGGTGGCGATCGTTTCTTCAACACACTTCGGCGAATGTGATTGTCATGCATAGTCATCGCGCCGCTATTTCTGGTTATTTTCTGCCAGCGAGCGTCATTCGTTTGTGTACATGCAATAAATCGATGACTCTGATACAATTTCATTTCCCATTCGTATTACGTAGTTCAACTTCATGTGCAGGCGAATCAGGTAAATTTGAACAGCATGTAACCATAATTCCATTAAAATCATGTCAGAAATGCTAAAACTATAATTGATTTACGAATTTGCTGTATTTTAGAAGATGATTTATTGTCATAAATGCGCTGCATTTTTGTCACTTGAATAAACATGATAACTCTGCCGGTCAAAGAGAGGACTTTTGCTTTTTATTTGGGATATCGAGTATTGATTTTTGCGCCCGGGACTCAACATTTTTTCGGCGGGACCCGTTATGTCAACAGTTTATCAGCTCCTCAAGATACATACACGTACCAAATTTGATTATAATCAGTCAATCGATTCTTGAGATAAAGTGATCACAAGCTATTTTTGCATAATGCACCCTGTCACCTCATGACCCCAGAATCAGTTCAGTGGCTCCTCCAGATATGTGTACAAACATGAACCCAAGTTTGATGGTTATCTGTCAATCTGTTCTTGAGAGCACAATCAAGATAATGGGACATACGTACATGTACGTACAATGTACATATGATGACATAAATGGTACCCTGGGGTACCAAATGAAAATCCGCCATTTTGTTTAATTATTTATTCATTTTTCAGGGCTGTACACTGGGGTAACAAAGAGTGTGAAATTATTTTCGTTATGCTTTATTAACGTTCAAAATGCTCTCTTTGCGGCCGGGGTAGCATGCATACAAGCGCTGCATGCACAACGCAATACACCAGCGGCGTCCATGATTGCTCTGCAGTACGGTTGTACTTTGGGTAGACACAAGATGGCACTACACAACACGGGATACCGGGGTACAACGGTATACCGGGGTACTGCGTGTGTCATCATATGGACGGACAAACAACCCCCCCCCCCCCCCCCCAAAATGCCTCAGGCCACTTTGTTGCGTAGGCATAATCAAATTGATAAATCTGAATTGAATCTTACTTGTCTACAAAGGGCCCTATCCTCCTGTCTTGTAGGTTACACCACTGCCTCGCAATGACCGGTACGTTCTTTAGGATGCTGTAGAACACGGAGCAGGACAGATGTTGGACCTCGTTCTCGACGCCAGGGGACGCTGTTTAGATCAATCAGTGTGATTATTATTGTTAATTTTGCAATCAATCAATGTGAATATATACAATCATTATTAATCATATTGCAAGCAATCTGTCAATCAATCTTTTGGAAGAATAATACATCTTAATTAAAGTACATCAATCAAAAGCTGGCAATTTCAATCACTAAGCACTAAAATTGCTTTACTGGTAGTCATATAGCTTTGAACAAATTTAGGATATTCTAACAGACAAATTGAGACCTATTTGCTGTTCACACTATTTAAACAATAAAATACATGTACTACATGTATGCCCTTAAAAATATAGGTTTATAGCTTATAGCTTGTTTTTACTGTTTGCAACTAGCTAGTATCTACATGTCTGATAATGTGACACTGTGACAAAATAAACAGTTTCTGCTCTTGTACATGGTTACAGGAGATCCATTGCCAATGTTGGTAGACCAACCTGGGCGTCCATTAGGACCAAGATCTTACATTAGGCTGTTAAACAGGACATATGTACAGTATTGATTGATATACCTCACTTTTGGAGTTCTAGTGTACAAGGGAACACATACCTCGCCTGGGCTAGTGGCCCAGTCAGCCCCAAGACTAAGGCCAAGACAGGCTAAGATTGGGACTTTGAGCAGGTCTGAACTACATAATGCTGATTGAAATTATGTAAAAGCGTACCTTTAGGACTGAGCTGTATAGGCTTGGTGAACATGTTTACGGGTGACCCCTTGCCTGGACTACTGGCCTGGTCAGGACCAAGACTAGGGTCCTCGGGAATAAGGCAGAAGATGTGGTCCAGCAACAGACTGATTCCTTTGCTCTGCTTCAGGTAGGACGAGTACTGTGCACGCACCTTGGGAAGGAGAAGAGAAAATGGAGGTGTCGTGGCACGATCAGATAAGGGCTGGACTTCAAATCAGGGGACAGAGTTAACTGGAGTTGATGCCCCGGCATTTATAAACTTCAAAAATGCTACAAAATAACTTGTTTGCCTTGTTGCTTAGTAAGGCAAGTACAAACACTTTTTATTCTAAATTCTAGTGGCCCGAAACCTGAATCTGGTGGGCCCAAACAAAGGAAAACATTAAATGATGTTATATTTTGATAGCCCATACGGGCCCGCGGAATTGAGGATCAACATAATTTTGTGTCCCGAAGATTATGTTTAGTGGCCCTGGGCCAGCAGGTCTGTGCCATCGATATATACACACTGGATACAGCACGCTGAACAATGCCGAATGAGCGACGTTGAAGCCGCCGCAAGTATCTAAAAGTCCACCTAAGTGACCAAATACAAAAGGTGCTTCTATTCATTTCCGTAAATCGATTCACTCGAGCGAGCATGGTCTTTGTATTTGGAGTACTTTTGGAGTACTTTTTCACACTGTCGCTGGCTTAATGATGAGGGCGCTGTTGCTATATCCAGTATTTTTATATCGATGGTCTGTGCTAGTTGTTAGCATTGCCTTCAGCAAGGCATTTATTCCACATCGCTGCTCTCTACTCTGGAATTTAAATGGGAATAAATTGAACCGAATTGATATTGAGCTAGTCTTACTTCCATGCTGGCCGCTCTGAAGATAGTGAGGTATAGTCTCCACGCAAGGAGGTACCACTTTGCAATTTTTGATGCATTTGATGTATTTTATGAC
Organism: Echinarachnius parma; assembly: GCA_037951105.1. NCBI lineage: Eukaryota > Metazoa > Echinodermata > Echinoidea > Clypeasteroida > Echinarachniidae > Echinarachnius > Echinarachnius parma. The sequence continues at coordinate 45,476 of JBAMJV010000290.1, read as the reverse complement.
GAGTGTTGAGTAAACTGAATAGAATTGAAATTTAAACTAGTCTTACTTCCATGCTGGCCGCTCTGAAGACTGTGAGGTATAGTCTCCACGCCAGGAGGTAGCACCTTGTGTGCGCCTCTGCCTCGCTGTCAGGCTCAATCAGTGTGCACTCCCCGACAGGGATGCCCAGCAGCAGAGCCTGCATGAGGGCTGTGGAGGAGTCTAGCAGCTTCTGTAGTCCAGTGGGTGGGGCTCTGTTCAAAGGGGGAAATTGTGTGTAAGGGAAACAATTTTGCTGACCTAAAATCTAACAAAATATAGTTGTCCGAGAATATCAGATTTGTTAACATAGGAAAAACTGACCAGAAATGTATTTAATACATTAAAATGAGCAAAGGAAATCAGGCTTCCTCGGGAATCGTACCCGTGACCTCCAGATGCTAGACGTCCGTCACTCTACCAAATGAGCTAGAAATCTCTTATGATGGAGGTTGTCATCATAGGAAACAAATTTCCCTTTCATTTTCATTTATTTAAAATCAGATTTCAAACAAGAGTCTTCAAGAAATACTAGACATACTAGTATATGTGCCAATATCCATATCTGCCTAAGAGATGCCCGCTTAGTCTAGTATGCTCCCCGGGGAGTTATCGTTTGGGTTTGAAATACCTAATGGCCATGGGTATTAAAAGCTGCAGGAGAGTCACATCGTGACAGACATGTGCGCCATATAAGGCAGGAATTAATTTTTTAATTTAGGGGGCTACTTTTTCAATCTGATAGATATCACAAAATATTTCACATAATACCCTATGGTAATTTTAGGGGCTACCTACTGATTTCAGGGGGCTATTTTGAAAATTAGGGGGAAAAATCGCCCTCAGCCCCCGTATATTTCCTACATTAAGGCGCCACTAATATTGTTATTATAACTATTAACAAGTTGTGGAGAAGAAATAAAAAAAACTTACATGGATGGAGATTCGTCCTCATCGCAGTCATCCGTCTTGTTTCTGACTTGAACATACTCCTCATCATACTTGGCAAACTCTGGCATAACTCTGCAAAAAATAACCAACATGTAAATCAGCATCATCATGAATAATCAACACAGTCATCCCCTTCATTTTAAAGTGGTATCATTTACATCACCATATCCTTTGACTTTATAAAGAGCATCATCTTCATAATAACCACCATCATTATCGTTACCATCATTACCAACACCACCACTATGATCATGATCATCATCATCATCATCATCATCATCATCATCATCATCATCATCATCATCATCATCATCATCATCATCACCACCATCATTATCGTTACCATCATTACCAACACCACCACTATGATCATCATCATCATCATCATCATCATCATCATCATCATCATCATCATCATCATCATCATCATCATCATCATCATCATCATCATCATCATCATCATCATCATCATCATTACCAACACCACCACGATGATGATCATCATCATCATGAAACAAACAAACAAATACAAATAGATGGGCGATCCATCCATCCATCCATCCATCCATCCATCCATCCATCAATCAATCAATCAATCAATCAATCAATCAATCAATCAATCAATCAATCAATCAATCAATCAATCCATCAATCAATCAATCAAACAAAAACAAAAACAGATATATACAGACAGACAGACCCACCTTTCCAGCATGTTATAAGCTGCTAACTGGACAGCTCTGTGTGCTTTGGTGAGTAGCGGTGTGAGATGGTTGACCAGGGAATGCATGGTGTCCGGAACGTGTCTGGAGCTACCGGGCTGGAGTCGGGTTGCTAGGCGATGACCCTTGAGCTGCTCGGTGGGCATGTGTGATGCGGCCTCGCATAGAGACAGGAGGAGTGGAGTTACATCCACGCCGGACTTCATCCGGGATGACTCGCTCTCTGCACACACATAAAAGGTCAAAGTAATGTGTACATGTAAAACAAGAAACAAGAAAAGTGGCTGCTGTAGACAGGTGACCTCTATCTAGACAGGTCCCATAATACTGTTTTTCTCTGCAGGGGTTCATTCTTGGTGGCCACTATAGGGTCATGCGTCGTGAGGTCGCCTCCTTTTGCGTTACATGCCATTTTGGGCTTCTGCGGGACAATGTTACAGTTGAGAGCAAATATTTTCTGAGGAAGACCCCCTACCCTATCAAAACTATACATTTTCTGAAAGGAAATTTTCCAAGGAACCCAAATATGCACTCAGAATTAACCATGGGTGTACAGGTAATTATTCATATTAACCAAAACATGAAATTTTGTTTACAGTTTTAGAGGTCAATAATTTCCTGATAACTTTTTCTAAAGTAGCTCTAGACAAGAAATTATAATGTTTTCTTGCAGAGCAGACTTAGACCTTTACAGCAATATAATATTGTATGGGGTAAATTATTATTTTACAGGAAATTTTTTCATTCATACTTCATGAAATTTTTTTTTTTTAATAATCAATAATTTTCACTAAGTAGGAGTCACTAGATGAATGGAATATAGAGTAAAGCCTAAATATGATGAGCCATAATACAGTTTGATAAGTAAGCTTTAATTTGATACCAAATTTGTATTCTGAAACCTTTTATTTTTCAAGATATTAACGTTTTTACCAAGAATTCACAAAATTTATCGGTCAAGATTGTGCCCCCATAGAGTCTGTACAGGAAACCCCCAATTTTCTTTGTTTGTGTTGATTTAATAAAAAAATTATTTGGCAAAGACACTTTTCAATCATTTGACATTTAAGTTCAATATGTAAGCTTTCATTTGATACCAAAATTAAAGTTATACATGTAGTTTTGACAAAGTTATTAACGTTTTAAGAAAAATTGCGCTTTGAGAGTCATTTCCCCATAGACTTTGTACACGGGCGCCGCTTCCTGTGGCGCCGCTTCCTGCTCCACCCTCCGGCTTAAACCTTCAAACGGCTGTATCTCCATCTTAAATAGAGGTATACCTTTGAAACTTTGCAGAATGATAGCATTTTGATAGCCCTTTCAAATGATACCAAATTTGTTGGGATTTTTGGTTTTGAAAATATGAAGTAAAATGCACCAAAAAAATCCCAAAAATGTAACGGCTCCACCCTATTTGGAGGCGAGTTCATGACACACGACCACAGGCAGGTTGGCTGCTATAGACAGGTGGCCTATTTTTTTCTCAATAAACCCACTGGGTGTGCATCTGTTAGAAAAAATTGTAAAAATAACTTACTAGACCCCCCCCCCCCCCCTCAACAATTTCTCCAAAATGAGAAATTCTCATATCATGGCAAATTGTGACTTTTTTCTTTATAGAGTAATGCCTACATCTCTTTAAATTGTTTGTAATTTTACATTATAATTTATGAGATCTAATGCACAGTAGAGTACTGTTAACTCGGAAGGCCCCACTCCCCCCCCCCCCCCCCAAAAAAAAAAAAAATAAATAAATAAAAATAAATAAATAAATAAAAATAAAAATACCATGGGAACAAAATGACTGCTTTCTCTGGCTTTTTACTGAAAAATGTGATACCAAGATTTGCAATTTTGGTAAAGTAGTTTCCATTCTAGAGCCCATTCGGTGACACAATGTCAGGATAGAAATTTGACAAATTTCTATAAAAAAAAAAAAGCTTTGGCCTCACTACTTGCCCGTCTTGATTGTCATGGTATTAAAAAGTAGTAAATATACACGTTTTTTTAAATAAATTTCACATTACATTCTTTATATGAAGTAGAAATAATGATTTTACACACACATTATAAGGTTTGTATAGCACAACCCCTCTGTCGTTATAGTCATGATTTTTGTGTGAAATATGTACGATGCATTCACTTTACTATTCAAATTCAACTGAAATGTCTATTCCTTACAAATAAGTTAACTTTGGAATGAGTCTGAATAAGTAAAAAATTCACTATGTTGTTACTGTATAGTCTAATCCAATGCTGATTATTGAAATTATAAGATTTAAAGAACACACATGATTTTCCTATAGATACATTAATTGTTTTATATTGATTTACATAAATACCACCCAGGCACGTTATTAATTAGACAATCACCCTCATTCTATTTTGTTCAGTTATCTGTAATGTAATCAAATTGTTCATGTACATGTATGTATGTATACAGTATTTTGTGTTTGTATTAACCCATTCAGGACTGGTCCCCAAAATACCTGGGGGGTGTTTCACAAAGATCCTAAGTTGAACTTAACTCTAAGTTGGACTTAGTACCGTATTTGTCGGTGTATTACCCGCTCCGATGTATTAACCGCACCCCCAACTTTGGCCGTTTTTCCATGAAAAAAAAAAATTTGAAGTATAATTCTTGATTTTTAGTCTTTAGATGGTCAGCATTTTCTTAGGAAAGGTACCAAAAATAGCTTATCTATCAGAGAATTTTTGCATATGAATTTTGTTTTATTTACTGAAGTCTCCGAAGTAAATAAAGAAAATTATCAGGCCTTCTTCACAGCAGAAGAATCTATAACTTCTGTTGAATTTGCCACACGGATCACTACACATGGGACTACATAAAACGTTAGACAACAAAACGAAGATTTCACCAATAAAACAATCAGAACGGAGATTTTAAAAAAACTGTACCTTAATGTTATTCCTTCTTTCTAGTTCAAATTATGTTGAATCTACTCTTGAAAACTGTTTCAGAAATAGTAAGTAATAATAGCGAGTAATACGGCATACGATCGTCGTCGATCGTCGACATGGATGAAACGATTCTCAAACGTTGACATCCAGTCCGCCCGGTACTAAACAAATGCTCCGATAGCCCGCCATATCACTCGTACACTTTGCGTGAAGGTTATGGGTCTATTTTGTTACGCGAGATCCATCCGCCGGGAATTGGGGAAATCCCCGGCGGATGGATCTCGCGTAACGAAATAGACCCGATAACCTGCACGCAAAGAATACGAGTGATATGGCGGGCTGTATTGGAGCATCGGCGGCCGGGGGTCGCGCGTGTCGGGAAAGAGAATCCCCGCCTGCATGCTCGGCCAAGCGCCAGTCGCGCGGCCGGGTACGTTGCATGTTAGGATTCGTACTAAGATCGAAGCAATGATCGTGAATCTTCCAAGCCGCTTTCGCAGCAACAACGAGCAATATTTAGGAAGAGGTAAAAGAGAAACATAAAAGACACTGCATGACTTGTTTTGGGGGGAATATGCTTGTATTTTCCGTGCATCGTGTGAGTATGAATGCCTTGCTGAGGTGGACTTTGGTCACTTGTGAATCTTATCTCCGTGTATTAACCGCATCGTATTAGGGCCCAGCGCTGGCTAGGCAATTTGCGTGTACAATTTTCCTATCTCCGTGTATTAACCGCTCCCCCCATTTTGGAGCTTTTTTTGGAGAAAAAAGGTGCGGGTAATACACCAACAAATACGGTAACTATGGAAAGCCGTTAGTTGCTATGAAACAATTTTGTAAAATTTATTTTAAAAGGCATAAAATGTTGATTCAAATCATTAATATTTTCTATTATCAAGGAGATTTCTTGTTTTTGATGTAAAATTTATGAAAAGTCCAAAATACTTAAAATTTTTTAAATTTTGAATACATTTTATTCCAAGGCTACAAATGGCTGTCCATACTTTTTAAGTCCAATTTTAGAGTTAAGTTCAACTTAGGATATTTGTGAAACACCCCCCTGGGCTTCCGTCTACAAAGATTACATAAATGGAAAAATCAGTCGGTCCTGAATGGATTAACCATTGCTATTACCTTTATGTAGCTTTATTGTTGCTTTTATTTGTATATACACATTCATCCCAAAAATTCAGATTTATCTGCCTATTGTGGTTAATAAATTTATACCTTTACAATAAAAAATAAATAAATTCAATACTGGTAGTTATTGGGCCTTGTAAACTCTGTGACTCAGCCAAGGAATGCACTGTAACAATGGTGTATTTGTTGTTCACTGTGCTATGATGAGCAAATGAGGCGAATCATGAAACCACAAGTTGCATGTATTTGATACTGTGACGAAATTGTAACTGCGCTTTTAACCATTGTGCTTGAACCGTTGTAAATTGCTGTGTCACAGATGTGAAAAGGGTTGTACCGTATTGCATGTTGCGAGCTGATATACTGTGTGGATAGGGCATATTTAGTGTGTATCAGCAGAGTAGTGTATGATGTGTATTTTGATGTGTATTTTATGTGAGCTTGGTATAGCTGGTTAGCGCGCACACACGATCTCCACACGCGCACTGATCCGACGGACGTGGATATCGGAGTGCGGCCGCGCCGGCGGTGTGGCCGAAGATAGATAGAGTCGCGTCATAGTTAAATTTGGGCAGTTGGGTCTAAGGCCGTTGTCAGGACAAGACGTGTGTGCGATGAGCTAGCTGGATGCACCGAGACGGAATCAGGCGCATAGTCGAGATGCGCGCCTGATCGACTGTACAAACATTAGGAGTCCTCTGGCAAGAATAAAGGCAAGGGCCGCTATAAAGGCAAATTACTTGTGTGATGTGTCTGATTGGGGGAGAGTTAGCTGCAAATCCCTAGAGTATAAAAGAACTAAACGGGATGTTGTTGTCGGGTGTGACCAGCGAGTGGATGGCTGTGGTGAGAATTGGAAGACCCGGGAGCAAATCGCGTTGCATTGGTGGCAGCGGTGGGATACATTACGAGGATTTAAGCTACAAAGAGCGCCTGAAAGATTGGCCGAAACTCCCCGCAGGAGATACCGAGAATTTGAGGCTGAAAGATTGCCCAGAAGTCTTTTGAATTGCCTGAAATACGGCTTGAGGGATACACCGCCTGAGAAAGGGCCAGAGAAAATGGCGGACGTGTGGGAACGCACACAGAGAACCGGGCGATGGGAATCCCCAGGTTGTAGACACACACACCGAGATATTACGGGGAAGGATGCGCTTCAATACAAACCACACGGTTTAGACTCCACGTACACCCCCGACGCCCCAACCCGCCACACACAGATCGGGCGATAGACACAACGGCACACACCCGTTATACCACTGAGAAGAATGCGCTTCCATACAGTGGGTATGCCAGGTCAAACCTGATGCTGGAGAACTATACGGGCTATAGCCTCCACGCACATCCCCGACGCTCTCACCCACCACACACACAGGCGATAGCCAAACCCGGGTTGTAGAGATCGCCCTCATAAACGATGTATATGGTGTATACACGCATATTGATGTAAAATAGATGTTAATCAAGAAAGAACCTCCCCCATACACAGGCCCCCATTGATATGAGTGCAGCCAAGGTGCAGCCCAGTGCAGTGTGGGTGGAGATTGGGTTTGACCAGGGTCGTATGACCTCGCCACCATCACGTACGTTCGCCGACCGGCCAGGCTGTACGCCTAGATATCCCGAGGGAATTGTATGGCTAGCCGAGAGGGCTAAAACTGATGAAACATACGTGATGAAAACGTAATAGCTTGACGTTGAAGACGATATAGCAGCGTTCACATCGATGGAGCCCCACATGAGTGCACGGTTTAGCCTGAAAAGGGGCACACACCCCATACCCCGTCCCTACAGATAGTTGATGGCCACATGTGAACCCAGGATTAACGGCGCACACACTCTTCCGTTCCAGTTTGTGTATGCGGTAGACATACAGGGAAGAGTGGCAGAGTGTGCACCAGTACCAGAAGGGGTGATGGATTAGTGACGTCAAGACTGAGTCAACGATGTCTTCTCGGTGAACAGGAGATGACGGACGACGTGTTCTTGGTGACGGAGGCAGGAAGTGACTGCCACACAAGGGAGAAGGCTCTAGTGCAGCATGGATATCGCGGAGACGATATGTCGCAGAGTCACATGCGAATACCACAGGTGTCGACCTACAGGGGTGATGAAGGAATCACACGAGGGGCAATTGGTGGTATTACAGGCCATGTAGTGCGGACATCAGGTCTAATGGCGAGGACGAAATGCGTGCACAAACGAGAAGCTCCCCACGGAAGGACGGCATGGAAGGCTCCCATATCTCAGCTCCATGTCAGGGTGTCCGTGTGGCTTTCCAATCCTGTCAGCACCAAGAGGCAGAGTTTTAGATGACCACGAAAGTAGAGAGGCCCTCACCCGATTATCCACATGCTGTCTGAAGTCACCGATCGGATGGAAGTGGGTAGTCCATTCGAAGCATCTGAAGCCATACCCGGAGGGAACGTCGACAAAGTCGTGGATCCAGGAATCCGAAGTAGTCTTGACTACTAGGCTACTAGGAGGGGGAGACTGAGCGAGGCGTCCTCAACGGATGTACGGCATGTGTCGGAAGCGGAGATGACTATAGTTCCAATGATCCGATAGGAGACCTGGATACAGATAGCGGACGGAGGTCGCGTGGGCAAGCCTTTCACCGAAGCGAGACCACCGAAGACGGACCCACGATTGAACATTAAATAAACTCAATACCGGAACTTTCGATTTAAATGATTTAAAGACATCCCATTGTCTTTAAAAATTGTATGAACTTTAAATGATCATGTTTAGGGACATTCCGTCGTCCTTAAATTATTTAACATTCGGCCCGATAGGATGTAAAGACATTCCGTTGTCTTTATAGTTACCATGGTTACGAGAACTCTTAATTTGATTTAAGGACATTTCTTGTTCTTAACATTATCAGAAAATACTCAGAGACATTTTACTGATTGAAAGTTGTTTCATATTTTGTGTATTGTATATAGCATTGTATATTGGCTTCCATTAAGTAGCCTTTTCATTTTTATATCGTTTTGATAATTGTTGTTTTCATGATCATGTATTTCTTTTTAGTTTAAAGAAAACTTGACAGATCGTTATCGTGGATTTGTATATGCCAAGTTATGTTTTAAATAGAACATGAAACGTGCAGTGTTTTAATTTTATGTATTCGCATTTAATAATTGTTTATGTTTTATTGAGACTGATACCTCAGATTGTTTAGGAGATAGTATTGGGGTAAGACAGAGTTAAGATTTAAGTCTTATGTAGTACAGTCTTGATGATGTATAGTTTGATTTCTTATGCCCAAAACGCTATTAGAATTTATTGAAATGCCATTGATGTGACCGTTCGGCTACCATTCGTTTTGTGTCTGGAGATACCTTGTACGACCTTGCATGTGGTCAATGAGCAGAAGTTTTTGTCAGGCGTATTGTTGAATGTTGTATATAGACATATGTTTAAAGTCAAGCATATATGATGACAAGTGGTTTTAATTGTTGTTTGTAAATAGATAATTGTACGATCTTGCATGCGATCTTGTCAATGAATTTGAATCGTTTGGCGTTAATTTTGGTAGCTTATGTTAAATAAGTTAAAGTGATTCAGTCGGCAGTTTTTATTATTTTAATGTGATTGGGGAAAACATGTTTGTTATTGGAAATAAGGAAAGTTAATAATGGGGTTAGGTATTTGTATATGTGGATGTTTTAGTGTGTAATGCTTGATGAGCATGACATACCGTTTCGGTTGGAAAAGTTGGATATGGAATTGCATAAGGGTGTTTTGAGAAATGTTTTGATTATGTTTTAAGTTTAAAGGGGAATGCTTAAGTGAATATTATTAGTAGATATTTTGAAAATGTTTGTGCAAGTTAGAATTTCGTCTTTCCGTATAGCCATGTAAGCCTGAGGACAGACTTATCTTGGGAGGGGGTTATGTGACGAAATTGTAACTGCGCTTTTAACCATTGTGCTTGAACCGTTGTAAATTGCTGTGTCACAGATGTGAAAAGGGTTGTACCGTATTGCATGTTGCGAGCTGATATACTGTGTGGATAGGGCATATTTAGTGTGTATCAGCAGAGTAGTGTATGATGTGTATTTTGATGTGTATTTTATGTGAGCTTGGTATAGCTGGTTAGCGCGCACACACGATCTCCACACGCGCACTGATCCGACGGACGTGGATATCGGAGTGCGGCCGCGCCGGCGGTGTGGCCGAAGATAGATAGAGTCGCGTCATAGTTAAATTTGGGCAGTTGGGTCTAAGGCCGTTGTCAGGACAAGACGTGTGTGCGATGAGCTAGCTGGATGCACCGAGACGGAATCAGGCGCATAGTCGAGATGCGCGCCTGATCGACTGTACAAACATTAGGAGTCCTCTGGCAAGAATAAAGGCAAGGGCCGCTATAAAGGCAAATTACTTGTGTGATGTGTCTGATTGGGGGAGAGTTAGCTGCAAATCCCTAGAGTATAAAAGAACTAAACGGGATGTTGTTGTCGGGTGTGACCAGCGAGTGGATGGCTGTGGTGAGAATTGGAAGACCCGGGAGCAAATCGCGTTGCAATACTCTGCTTAGTTTTCTCAGTGAAAGATTCCTCATCTGGTGAAACAATCATGTTATCCTTTTATTAGGGAAAGTATGCCATGTTGTATTTGATAAATGAAAAAAGAGCAAAGAAAATGGGATTTCTCTGGGGTTCGAACCCAAGACCTCCCGATTGCTATACCGGCGCTCCCTGAAACCTCCATTCCGTTATGTTCCCTAGCCTGCCAGTTAAATATAATGTTCATTCCAAAATCAAATATTGTCTGCAAGTTAAAAACATAAATGGATATCAGGGCCCGCCCTTAACTTTTTTTCCCTGGTGGCCATCATGGCCACCCGAGCATGAATTTCAGGTGGCCAATATGTTGCATTGAAATGTAATATTGATTTTAACAGCATCATATAAACTATCGACAATATACTTGTAAACAGAAAGGTGGCGGAGGAGATAAACCAGGTGAGAAGAAACCTTGGTAACAAGAAACAATCATTTCAATACATTTCATATCACAATTTGTTTCATTTTCTGCGTTGCCCTTTGTTTGGTCACCAGGGGGTAATCAATGAATTCTTCAAAACACAGAAAACAACAACAATAATAACAACTTCACGGGGGTTCGTTGTTTGTCTACTAGTACTACAAACTACATTGTATCCTCCTATCTGTCCCATCTCCATACATTGCATTTTCAAAAGGATTTTGATCATTCAAACGCACTGACCGTTTCAAAAACCACTAATCGCTCTTTTTTCAATTGTCACTGCCACTCGATCACTACACATGGCAACGTTTTGTTGTCATTCTTGTTTGTGTAACCCATCAAGGATGACTGCCCACAATTTTTGGTTTGGTAGGGTTAGGGTTAGAGCAAGGGCAAGGATACTACAAGTACTAGTGCAAAGAGATAGAGCATACATTTCATTCTATCATTTAAGCAATATATTGTTACTGTATCTCATTTTGTTAAAAGTTAAATATGATTTTTATTAGTGCGTAGATCATGATAATATAGATAAAAACCTTCAGTTGGCAACACATTGTCACATTTTCAAATCCCATTTCATCATTCAAATTGGCAACTTAATGACAAGACAATCAATGTTTTTTTCTCTTCAAAAATCAATAACTTCTCAATTATAAAGCAAATGTGTACTGTAATGCTCAAAATGTTTGAAATAATGTTTGGCAAAGACAAAACCAGAACATTACTATCTACTAGTACCTAGATAGAATTGGACAAACCTCAGTCCATTAGTTTAAATATTTCACTTTAATGTAATGATCATGGTGACAGTTATGCATTATTCGCTACATGAAGCGCATCGTAAAACTGTTATACCAGAGTATCTGCATCATGTATTTAACACATTGCTCGTGGTATACCTGTTTATTGTCCTTATTTCGTATGATTGATGGACTTTGTAAGGATAATACCCCTTGACAGAACTGGGATAAAAGTTGTTAGTAATGTAATGTAGCTGTACTTTTAGCATTTTCTGGTATTAATGTATTATGCGTAAATATAATTTGATGTAAAATGTACAACTTTAATATAATTAAAGCTGCAGACCCAATTGCCATGTATGATAATACATATTCCAGTTTGGGAAATTAATTAAATATGTACAGGTCATTTTTCGTTCAGTAATTTTTGTGTGTGAAACGTATATTTGGAGGGGGGAACAAAATATGAATTAATTATCTCAGCTACATGTATGAACAATGTTTGAAACCACTAGACATCACAAATTACCTACCATTCATACTCACCAACCAAATCATTTCAATATTATCATTTATCCATAACACCACATGCGATACAAAATTGATTGCTGCGAATTAACATTATACCACAACATTATAATTATGATAGAGAGCACACGTATCATCAATTATCCTTACAATACTCTTCACGGATATACATTTTATGTATGATGAGGGAACACATTTTACGGCCCCGGCGAGATGATGGATGGCTTTAATTTGAAGCATTCAGTAAATAACCTTGGCTTCTCTTAAAGGGATATAGTAACTTTGTAGAAAAGTGCAAATGGTGATGAGTGATTAATAAAGTGTGTATTGGTGTGATCTGATACCGTATGTTCACAAAGTAATGTGTGAAAATTTCACGTTAATTGGATGTTTTTGGTCAGGAAATTAGCAAAAAATGCAAAGCGACATTCACCAACTCATTGCACTTACTTTGTACGTGGCTTAAATTATCCCGTAGACAGTTTAATATCTGAACACTTCAATCGTAAATATCTTTTGAACGAAATGGAAATTTGAAAACACGAAACCTGTCCCGTGCTTTTATTGTTAATATGAATATGACAAGGTATGAGAGAACCGCTAGTGTTCCAAGTAAGTTTTGAGGATTTGGACAATGTTACTAAGTCCCTTTAAATTGTTTTATGTTGGCTGTGGGTGGGAGAGGGTGGGGGTGGGTGGGAGAGGGTGGGGGTGGGGACACTGGGTGCCGATTGTGCATCTATTTGCCAAATTGGTTACCAGTATTTTGTTAGCTTAAGGGGACCACCAGGCAAAGAACAACACATAATTATATGTTTTGGTACCGTTTTGTGATATCAAATAGATATCCAACATTTTGCAAAGGGTTGTGTAAATTCATAAACAAAGCAATGAATTACCACCACTTACGGAACCACTATTTTTTCCTGGTTCCGTACGTGCCAAACATTTGTGAGTGCGCCAATGCTATTCACGCGTACATTTGGAAACAATAGAATCCCGGACGATTTGTTCGCTCTGGACCCATGAACGCATGCTTTAAAATGGTGATGCGTTTTACAATTATTTTTTTTTTTTCCTGGAAACATATTTTTGTGAACTTGTTGATGGAATGGACTACTAAAGATGTTACCTTTCATTTATAAGAATATTATTTTTGGGTGGTGGTACCCTTTAAGTTGTGCCCCTCATTAGATTGGTGTTCATATTTTCTTGCAAAGGTGTCAATTGTTGCCAAAGTTTTGACAAAGATTTTGTTTGTTTATTATCATGTTTTTAATACTTGATGTAAATATTTCTTTCTTTTAATATGTACACATAATTATGTTAATATACACAAGTTTGTATCTTTGTATTTCTCCCATGCCCCCATTAGGGGCCATTTTTGAGAAATAAAAATCATTGTCATTGTCATCATCGTCATTTGTGCTAGCATTTTTTATCACTCTTAATTAACTGATAAGTGTATCATTCCTGACACATCTAGTCATAAATTTCCCTTTGGGTATCACTATTAATGGAAATTTAAATTAATCTTTTTGATACCGCTATCATCTGTTTTGACTGACCATTGGTGGCTGCCATGTTTTCCAACGTGCACTAACAACAGCAGGTTTTCTTTGTAACCACTGACATAGCAGCAGGCTCAACAACAACGATTACTTAATTTCTTAGTGTACGCTCAGATGATGTACTATCATAATTATGTACCGATGGAAAAAACATGGCAGCCTCCTATAAAAAATTGTCAAAAACAGATGAAAAAGGTCTCAAAAACATTTATTTCCATTATTAGAAGAACATTTGGTTCTAGAAGTGACAGAAAATAACTGATTCTAATTTATGTAGCATCAATGTTTCAAAATGATAAATTGCATCATCTTTGGTAAAGATAACTACTCATTTCAGTGATACCAGCATCAGTTCAATGTACTGTATGTTTCAGAAACGAGATACCAAAATGGTATTTGTAAAAAGCTTCATTTGACCTGGCATGCACTTCCCCTGAGGCACCATACCCCAATATAGTTCTTCCAACGGTTGATAGCCCACAATACGATCAATGCAAAGAGAGGGCTGCCAGATAATAAATAATTGCATTTATATAACTCTTAAAGGGATCTAGTAACTTTGTTGACATGTGCAAAAAGTGATGAGTGGTTGATAAAATGTATATTGTCATTATCTGATATATGTCCACTGGGTGTTGTGTGAACATTTCAAGCTAAATGGACCGAGTAATGAGCAAAAATGCAAAGTGATATTCACTAACTCATTGCACTCACTTTGTGGATAATTTAACATCTGTACACTTCAATCGTAAATATCTTTTTAACGAAAGGGAAATTTGAAAAAACAAAACCTGTCCCATGCTTTTATCGTTAATACGAATACAACAAGGTATGAGGGAACCGCTAGAATTCCAATTGGATTTTGAGGATTTGGACAATGTTAATACAGGGTTTCTAAGAGCTGATTGTTGTTCACTCTCTCACCCCAATGCGTGCAGACTGCAGACAATAGAGCAGGGACTAGGTTCTGTTTACCCTGTATAAAAGTAATGCAGACTCTACTTTTGTTGATGGCTATAAAAGATTAATGACTTGGATGTATTTCAATAACACATTTTATCCTTATTACTGGGCAGACCAATAATCAGTTTTAATACAATTCTGCAATGACGCATGGAATTATGATGTTGAATAATTTCAGTTTGATATGTTGACAAATTATATTTGAATTGCATAATCTTCCTACTCTTTTTTCCAGTTTTAATAATCTTCTGTCTCTTAGTAGGTTTGTTAAGGGCCAAAAATATGGATGTTCACTACAATTTGAGGTACGATTGTTTTACTTGGCACACATTTGCATAGATACAGAGTGTCTCTTTGGATGAATTTCTTCTTTTGATCCAAGGAATATTTGTGCCAAGTAAAAGAATCGTACCCCAAAATGCAGTCACGGACCCCTTAACAACCCTACTATCTTCCAGTTCATCTTTTTTCTTTCTTCCAGTTTTGACTTATCTACAAGCTCATTCATTACCAGTTGTTATTTATAATCTACAAACTCTTTTCCATGGACTAATAATTAACTGTTTCCAAGTTTTCATAATTAAAATAAAACTCTTTTTCAGTTTATTAATCCACAAAATAAATCTTTCAATTTTAATTATCTCACTAACTGCAACAAGTCACACACTTTCAACCTGCTATGCCCGACATCTTGCTGATTTGACACAATTAAAAGATGTTAAAATGTTCATACATTCCTTTACACTGACAAACTCCAATAAATATGATCAGACATTCTAACTGAACAAATGACAAGTGTATTATATTACACAATGCTGTCAAATTAACTCATTCAGGACTGGTGTCCCCACAGTAACACTGGCTGGGTCAATGTAGTGGGAGTAGAATGCATGTTATAAATACAAAGTAAATCCTAGTCTTGAACTGAAAAGCAAACTGTAAGAATTTTGTATAAAATATTTTGTTGGCAATTTGCATTCACCGGGTAACTTAAACTGAGCTCAGTGCCATGCCAGTTATCAAACATTGAATCACTTTTTTTTACAACGTGTTCAATCAGCTATAAAATTCAATGCCTATTGAATTACACCGGTTTGGTCAATACTGTAAAATGCATGTTATACAATAAATTCTAGTCCTGAACTGGTTTAAAGCCCAAGACCAGTTTCGGGAAAGTAGCCGAATATATAGATCTATATTGATCAATATTGTTGAATATGTATTGAAATGGGGCTTGTGTGGTAAACTCCGAACCTAAGCATCGTTAAATACAGAAATATCGGAAGAAATCCAATATCCGCCTGTGAAATTCATAAATCCACCGCCCATTCAGACTTGTCAGCGCCTCTAGCGCTGGGGGAGATATCGACAAGCTAGGGACAAGCCCGTATAGCGCGACACCTCGTGTACACCTCGTGGTCGTAATACACGTAGCGTATGAGCGATTCCGCATTGGCGATATCTATCCGGCCCTAGATCAATTTATAATTTTGCGAATATATCAATTAGTAGGCGGTTTCTTGGCCAAATTTGGATAATCCTTTATTAGTACAATTATATTCTTTCACATTATTGGTAATAAGAGCCTCCATTTCATATTTTTGAGAGGGGGGCATTTCCAAAACTGGTCTTTACCTTTAAAAGCAAAAATAACAGGAAACGCCTTCGTCAAAATAAGGGGAATAAATCTTTTTCCCAAATTGTTATTTACTTTTCATGCTTCATCCACTCCACACAATAATTCCCGTCGACGGTAAGAATTTGGATAAAATATTTTGTTGGCAACTTGCATTGACCGGGTTACTGATGAGCTCATGCAGTGCCATGCCATTATTAAACCTTGAATACCCCTTTTGTTACAATGTTCAATCAGCTATAAAGTTTGATGCCTAGATCATGTTTTAACCAACAACGCCCTACATTGTGATTGTGTTGTTTGATTTCAGACTTATTCATAAAATATTTCATGAATGAATCCCTTTTTTCCTAAGTCATTTGAGCATTTAATCTCACACATAGGGGAACATTCCTGAAATAGTCTTAGTGGAGTTATAAAAGTGTAATCTTACATACATTACATGTATATATTATGGAGAATTTCCTCACACTACTTTGACTATGGATATCATATACAGTCAAACTCAAACCTGTCTTAGTGGCCACCTGTCTATGACAGCAAACCTGTCTATAGTGGCCAACAATAGTAATCCCATTCAGAAAAAAGTTTTATGGAACCTGTCTAGATAGTGGTCACCTGTCTACAGTGGCCACTATTCTTGTTTCCCTTGGGTGGTCGATATTAAACGGGTTTGACTGTACAATGTTGTGAGCTTAAAGGCATGAAGTGTGCAGACCTTTAAATATGTCAAAATAATATTGTCTTGATAAAAGCCCAGTCCCATACTGACGATTTTCACGGCGACTCACAACGACTCGCAACGATTTACTAGAACGAATCAACTCGATTTAGCCACGGTTTTGGGCATGGGCGTAGCGACTTACGTAATACCTATTCATCAGGGGGGATGAATGAATAGATCATCCCCCCAGTTGAATGGGTATCAATGACAGATCTACGCCCATGGTTTTGGGGAAGAACCGATATGATGTAATACGATGCAACACGACCTAAGCGATTTTCCCGACGAATGTCAAATCGTTGCGATTCGCCGTGAAAATTGTCAGTATGGGACTGGGCCTTTACTTAAAATGAACATGAATATTTACAAAGTGTGAGTACATTTACTCACTGTAGTAATTTAACCTGTTCCCTATTTAATTTGAAATCCCCATAGAGTTTATAATAAAAGACCCACTGGGTACCCATTGGCAGAGGTTAACACTCTTTCGGAATACAAAGGCCATACATGTAATAATAATGATGATAATAGAAACATAGTAATAACAAAAGCATCAGCAGCAACAACAACAATGATAACATTAAAGCAGAAAGACAAATATTGGGAAACGCCCAACACAAAAAAAAAATGAAAAATATGCTTTAATCCCCTACCATGTGAAAGAATTTATGATAACTTGCCTATTTATGTAAAGATTTGGACAAAAACTGCTTTGAAATTAACCCTTGAGCATTAGTTAAAGTTAAAGCCCTTCCCGTGCCAATTTTGGCACATAAGGCGGCACCCATCTCCGATTCATAAGCCCTAGGCCACCTCACACGTCTACTAAATGTAGCGAAATGTACAGAAGGGGGCCAGTCCTCTGGTAACTCGTGTGATTAACTTTCCCTTCTCTATTCTATAAATGCCGAGCGCCTGGCTAGAAGGCAGACGGTACCATTTTTTAAGTCTTTGGTATGACCCGGTCTGGGTTCGAACCCGAGACCTCCCGTGCATGAGGCGGACACTCTAACTGCTAAGCCACCATGCTCGGTTGACCCTTAAGCATTAGAAGGTTCAACATTAAAGCGATCTCTTACCAGAGAGTTTAATTCAACCGCATACACTGTGTGTGAAAGCTATGCGAGCGCAAGTGTGCACGGCATATCGGGCTTGTCGACCCGATCTCCAGCTCAGCAGAGCAGCGCGAACAGCAGTGAGTTTAGGCCAAATCTCACTGGCGTGCTGACGAGGTAAATTAAATTTCCACCGATATTTCTGCATTTAACGATACTAAGGTTCGGATTTCACCACACAAGCCCGTTTTTATACTAATTCAACTATACTGATCAATTAGTTTGGCCAATATAGATGTTTTCGGTAACTTTCCCAATAGTGCTATTTGGCTTTAAAGGATAGCACAGTCTTTCTTTGCGAGGTCATGTAGGGGAAAACAAAATATATTTGTAGTAATGGCAAAAACACAGCATTTTAAAACCAAAACAATGATTGGTTATTAATCAAAATCCATTCAGAAATGGCCGACACAATCCATATAAAAATAAACAAAAGGCAAATTCACTCAGGCAACCTTTCCGGGAACAACCTTTGCTAATAGGACATGCATGCAAATTGAAAACATGTATGTTTAAAGCAAACCCGTCTTTAGAGAGTAAAGGCTATCGCAGTCAAACCTGTGTATAGTGACCACCTTTATAAGGGAAACAAGAAAAGTGGCCACTGTAGACAGGTGGTCTCTACAGAAAAGTTCTGTAACATCATTTTCTCTGCAGGGGATCACTATGGTCTCTTGCCCATAGAGACCACCTCTATGGGCAGGTTGGCTGCCTTAGACAGGTGGCAACTAAAACAGGTTTGACTACTAAAAATATTGACCAAGATTAAAAAGAAAACATGTAGATCACTCACCAATAAACTGTATGAACGCAGGCAGAAATACACTGTAGGCTCCATCGCTGAAGAACTCTGTCCATTCCGTCATCAGATTTGGTGGGAGGGTGACGTGGGGCTCTGCATTACCTAGCAGCTTGGCTGCAGAGGTCAAGAGGTCAGAGGTCACGGCACACAGAGTGGATATTGGTATAGAAGAGTTGGCAAGACCAATGTTCTCAAAGCAGGCCTGTACGAGGGGGAAACAATTTAGAGTAGATTTAGTCAGAGGGTGACATGGGGCTCTGTATTACCTAGTTGCGTGGCTGCAGAGGTCAACAGGTAAGAGGTCAAAGGTCATGACACACAGAGTGGATATTGGTATCGAGGAGTGCACACGACAGTGTGCAATCCAACGGGGGAAGTTGAGAACAAATGTTTGCAAAATGGGTGTTGATGGTAGTTGCAATAGTAATAGGATCATCTATTGCCCCTGGAATTACTACACGTTTAGGGTTCAATTTACACATCTTCTTTATGTACTTATGCCATTGAGCGGGTTGACTTGATTTGAGATTACGTACAGATGCATTACAGTACCTAGTTGTTGCATTCATTATTTCCTTTTGAACAGAGTCTCTTAATTTCTTCCAATTTCGTGGGTCAATGAGTTTCCTTTGATATGCCTTATCTCGCTGTTTCATGAGAGTTTTATTTTTTTTTTGTATTCATCCAAGGTTCGTCGTTGCTAGATAAGAGTGATCTAGTGTGTGGGAAGGCCTTCTTATATTTAAAAAAAAATGGCCGCCGTTAAGTATTGTAGAGTAATTAGGTTAATCTGCATATGGGTTGTTACTGTTCTTATTTTGTCTTAACTAGTCTATCCGATGGTCGAAATATTGGGCTAGTACAAAACAAAATGTCAGTTAATGTATACAAAACAATATGGCGGCCATTTCGAATAAGAAATGGCGGCCGTCTTGAATAAAAAATAAATAATAGCCACCAGTTCTTATTGGGTTTGTGTACATACATGTTTCAGTATACTAATTTTATTTGACTAAGAATATCAAACTATACAAACAATCATTTTGAGCGTTCATAATCAGAACGAAACGGATATGATTGTAGTTGAATTAAAATATTGCGTCGCGTTGGTTCACGTATCCACGATACGGTATAATACTCAACAATACATCTTTTCAATATGTCGTGCTATAATGGCAACGCTCAAATTATTGCATTAAAGGGACAGGCCCTCTTTTACAAAACGTCTGAACAGTTTCCAGTTGACGGATGGGGATGAATGTAACACACACAAAAACAATCAGATCGAACAGCCCTGTAATTTGGATTCTATGAATGAAAAACAAATGCGTCCCTCCATCAAACTATATATCGGTCAATAAAGGAGTTTAACTGATTTAGCATAATATTACAACAATATTGTACTTATTCTTGTAAAGGTATTGTGAAGCCAACATTTGTAAAGGTATGTCACGGAAAAGGATCTCAAAAATGAAGAATATATAATTACATGTAGTCAGTTTAAGCGAGGTTTGGTTATTTGGTTTAGTATTCGCTTATGCCGTTGTTATTTGTACGCGGGTCACGTAGCTAGCGCGGGTCACGTAGGGGTCACGCATATCAATGTGGTACTCCGTGGAATCCGTGTGCGAACTTTCTCACCGGATGAATGCACGTATAATGCACAATTAAACGTTGGACGACGGTTTATTAGTTTTAGGTCTATAACTCCACGAAAAAGAGATTTCAAGCCCTAATTTTTTTCAGGCGTGCTATTAAATAACATTTTCTTTCATATAAGACAATAACCTCGCAACTTTTGAAATTTGGCTTGCAAAAGAGGAACTGTCCCTTTAATATGCGGAGGGCCAAAATGCATTGGACAAAGTGAAAATCGGATTCGTTAAAAAGTTATATGGGTTGTCAGTTCAGGTGGGCAGTTTTCGGGTTACAACAGACCAGGGAGAGCTGTATATAGCTGTAATCTCTGAAAATACACTATTGTCCAAAAGTATATTGAACTTGTTGAGAATGTTCATTTATAGGCTACGATTTAAATGCATTTCACCCCCCCCCCCCCCTCTCCGACCCCCGTGAAGGTGGCCTGCGCGGTGCATGTGCCCTTCCTTTTGAATAACTTTGATCCGCATGAATTCATTACACGGGGTAGACGTGAATGCCTACTAAAAACATCAAACTGACTTTATTTCAGTTTCATTATATTATTATTATATCGCCTAGTCGCGTTGGTCCTCGTTCAATATGTTTGTTTGTTTATTTTATCGAATCATGGTATATACAAAAGTAAAATGCCCGCTTTCAGCTACAAGCTGTTTTTCAGCAGGTCCGTGATGATGAAACCAATCATGCCAGGGGGTGTTTCATGAAAGATTCCAAATTGAACTGCAAAGTTGGACCTAATAATTATTATGGAGAGCCGTTGGTTTCTTTGTGAAATTGTTGAAACAGTTCTTTTGAGAAAAAAATAATGCATACAGGTTGATACAAATCAGTTATATTTGTTACTATCAAGGGGGTGTTTCACAAAGCTGAACTTAAAGGGATAGTTGAGTTTTGGTAGAGAGGGCGCTAGACTACTTTTTTTTTTGTGAGGTAATGAAAAACTGAGTGTAAAATTTGAAAGAGCATAATATTTAAATAATAAAATCATCTTTGTTTGATCAAAATCGGTTCAGAGACGGCTGAAATATCCATAAATATAACAATTTGTAATAAACCTGGGGCCCCAGGTTTATTAGAGAATTTTGAAACAGCCGTTAAAAATTCAAAAAAATGCTTCCTCTTTTCAATAAGTTACAAAATAGGTATTTAAATAGTTGTTGGTTATTTCTCTATCTAATCACTATTTCAACAAAGCATCATATACACAATATTTTATTCAAAATGGTTGAAACCGATGAGTGTTTAGAGAGCGCCCTCTTACGTTTTAACGGCTCTTTTTGAATGATAACATGATCTTTACTACGTCATTTGTAATTTTGTGTTCCTTTCTAGTTATAACTATTAGTTTGTAATGTAATGATGCAGGTTTTGGTTACTAAAATTCAGTTTCACCAAAACTGTACTCTCCTTACCAGAACTCAACTATCCCGTTAACTCCAAGTTCGACCTGACAATTATGGAGAGCCATTAGTTTCTTTGTGAAATTGTTGAAACAGTTCTTTTGAAGAATGAATGCATACAGTTTGATAAAATCAATTATATTTTATTTTGTTTTTATCAAGGAGCCTTGAAATAATGTAAAATATGTTTGTTGCGGAAGTCTCCGATACTTGTATTTATTTGCTTTTGAATATGTTTTATTCAAGGCTTCAAATGGCTTTCCATAATTGTTTGGTCCAACGTAGGTTCAACTTAGCATCTTTGTGAAACACCCCCATGTGTCTACACTCTACAAAAAAAGAAATAAAGAACAACAGCAACGAAAGACCAGGATGCATGCATGGGATTATGTTGGCTAATGAATATCATGATTTTGAATTGGCGCTATGATAATAACTAGCAGTATGTTTCAATATCGCAATGAGTACATAGTTCGTTGGAAACAAACTGCAATTGCAAGCATAGCTATAATTCTTAAAGGATCGATACAAACGTGTAAAAAACAATACAGTTAGTAGTCACAAAAATAGGTGACACCCCAGGTATATACAAACAAGAAATAAAGAATAACAGCAATGAAAGACCAGGATGCGTGCGTGGGATTATATTGGATAATGAACATGATGACTCTGAATTGGTGCTATGATAAGAACTAGCAGTATCGTTCACTAGCATAATGAGTATAATAGTTCGTTGGAAAAATAAATGCAATTGCAAGCATAGCTATAATTCTCAAAGGATCGATACAAAACGTGTAAAATAAAATAAAACAGTTAGTAGTCACACAAATAGGTGTCATAAATTTATAATCATGCAACATGCATCTCCAGGTAAAAAAATAATCAGCAAAAATGATTTGTATACATTTGTATCTTTAATCTATGCATAAACCATATCTTGAAGAAAAAAAATAACAAGATCGGAAAGAAAACGAATAGATATAACAAGAAAATAAATGTAAATAAAAGACGATTCACGATTGCAATAATTATAAGCATAAAGATGAAATGGGTGCCCTATGTACATGTATGTACATCATCGGCATCAGCTCTGGGCTGAGAAGGACGTTGAGTCGCTGTTTGTACTTCGTATAGACAATCCACGACATGTTTAAAATTGGAAAGCCATGTGGAAAGCCTATTGTAACTTTTTTTGCTTTAAAGTTCATAGATATTTCCAAAATTCGACGTAATTATCATCTGAAAATTTGGCATCGCGTAGTTCTAAGAGACCCCAAGCTGCAGGGTAGTATGGTTTTGTAATTTGATATGTCTTTTGAGTATTGTGTGAACTTTTCACTTGAATTGGATGTTTTGGCCGAGTATAATAAGCAAAAATGTGAAGTGATATATATTCCCTATAACTCATTGTCTGACTTTGTACACAGTTATGACTATCAAGTGGATAGCTTAACATCTGAACACTTAAATCGTAAATATCCTTTTTAAAGAAAGGGAAATTTAAAGGGATCTAGTAACACTTCGTTACAAATATATTTACGATTAAGTGCTAAGATGTTTAACTATCCACTGGAAAGTTATAACTTTGTACAAAGTCAGTGCAATGAGTTAGCAAGTATCACTTTTTCTTTTCTTTTTTCATTACTTGGCCATATAATATCCATTTAAAATTTAAATCCATTAAATCTGCACACATTACTCAGTTGATAGACAATATTACAACAATACACATTTAATCAACCATGTTTCACTTTTTGCACCTGTCAACAGAGATCGGTTCCAGAATTGTCCCGATTTGTATAAATTGTGTCCTGACGTTTTGCCCATTTGGCCTTGACCGCGGTTAGCCGTGTTCAATAAACCTTTGTAGATTGGCACCATGGGCTAAACTCACTATTGTACAAGACAGTGGCCTCCCATGATGATACCGACAGCTTGCGACAAGTTCGAATATAATGGAGATTGAATGAGACTTGCTGCAAATATGAAGAATTAAATATACATAATTATACAGTATAGAAAGTAAGCAAATAACCATCGACTGGGAGGGTGATAGCAAAACTATACGTGCCGAGGTGATCTGCGCAGGTACTATATCATGCCGAGGCGTATAATTTGAGGTACAAATTATACTGCATTTATATAACTCATCCAAACTAATAACTTTATACGGGGATCATAGTACTGACTAGGTTTACAGGTCGCTAAAAATAATCGTGGAAGTGGAAGTAGTCAATATGAAAATTAAGAAGCTTTCACGACAGGAACAGATAGAGAAGTCAGAAAAAAATGTCATGGTTATGTCGCAGGTCTGTCGTGTGATGTTATCACGTCACCAGTAAGGCAAAACTTTACTGAATCTGTCGTGGCATAAAATAGAGTATAATCTGAATTTCAAGCCACGACAGAATTTGTTTGTCGCACGACACTCACATATTTCTTCGTACGACTCGTGAACTCATCGTTGGTCCATTGTTACCTGCAAGAGCACATCATTTTGTTTGATGAAATACAAATCGGGGGTGTTGATTTTTATTCAATATTTCACTGATATAGCATAGTGACAAATAATTTGACAAAGACATAAGATGAAAATCCTTTTAAATGTATTTTAAGACATGCATATTGTGCCCTCCCCTAAATGATTAGACACGCCCCCCCCCCTTTCTCCCCCCCCCCCCCCCCCCCCAGAACAAAAATCAGTCCGACCACGCTACGCCACAGCTTTCATAGCAGTATGATTTGATGAATAGCATACCGTCATGCACGGTGCGTCCCCACGAGTATTCACACTATATTGTTAGAAAATGATGGAATTTCCCCCAAAATGTTTATGCTATTCATGCAAGTTGGTCTATTGTGTCTATTATACATTTTCTATCGATGTTAAAAAAAACAATGCTATCTCGCTCCAACTTTATTTTCGTGCTCATTTGTTTTTCGGTTGTTCTATTGAATAGTTATTCCATTATAGGTTCATGGTTATTCTAAAGACCATACAATAGATCTCCATGGTTATTGTAATGAAGAATGTTTCTGAACTGAATGTCGAAGTTATATGGTATTACATTTTACAATAATTTCTCACGGTCTTAGATGACTCGTTTGAATCAGGAAATTGACAAATTATTAAATGTTGATTCGTTTTGGTAAATAAAATGTTTAATTGATTTCCATCTCTGTTATTCTTATGTAAAATAAATATAGTTGATCTATATAGTATATATAGTTGATATTATATATTGCTTTGATTAGTTGAGCTGAGATTGTTATATCATAGAGTGTTATTCACTTCTACATACCTTATAATTAAAGTTATACCTTAAAGGGGACCACCAGGCAAAGGACAACACATTATTATATGTTTTGGTACCGTTTTGTGATATCAAATATATACCCAACATTTTGCAAAGGGTTTTGTAATTCATAAACAAAGCAATTAATTTCCACCACTTACGGAACCACGGCTATCTCGTGGTTCCACACATACCGTGGTTCTACATACCTTATAATTAAAGTTATACCTTAATTGCTATAATGATTATCTTACAGTTACAAGTCGGATTATAGTTTAGATTGTAGTTAAAGGTACTTCAGATTCGTCAAATCAGATGCGCGGCGCCATCTTAAGGACACGTTGCGCACGGTGCGTGATGCACGTTAGCTCAGTGTCATGCGGTGCGCGCAAACTGGCCCAGTTCAAAATGGCGACCCGCTGTGTAGCATCCCCACGCTTGATGCCCTTATTACAGTTTAGCTAGTTATACTTTTTGTATAAGATTTGTTTTTATTATACTCATCATGTGTATACCCACATAATGTTCCATGGACCTCTGTCGTGTGGAGTTGAGTCTGAATAAAGTCTTGAATTTGAATGAATTGAATTGAATAAATAATCGGTATTTCTGAAGGTGGATTTCAGTTTTTCAAGGGGTGATGTGATCTATTCATTTACCCCCAAAACAACAACTACTACTACTACTACTACTACTACTACTACTACTACTACTACTACTACTACTACTACTACTGCTGCTACTGCTGCTACTGCTGCTACTACTGCTACTACTGCTACTACTGCTACTACTGCTACTAC
Organism: Echinarachnius parma; assembly: GCA_037951105.1. NCBI lineage: Eukaryota > Metazoa > Echinodermata > Echinoidea > Clypeasteroida > Echinarachniidae > Echinarachnius > Echinarachnius parma. The sequence continues at coordinate 19,485 of JBAMJV010000290.1, read as the reverse complement.
TGCTACTACTGCTACTACTGCTACTACTGCTGCTGCTGCTGCTGCTGCTGCTGCTGCTGCTGCTGCTGCTGCTACTGCTGCTACTACTACTACTACTACTACTACTACTACTACTACTACTACTACTACTACTACTACTACTACTACTAATATACTACTACTACTACTACTACTACTACTACTACTACTACTACTACTACTACTACTACTACTACTACTACTACTGCTACTACTACTACAGCAACAACAACAACAACAACAACAACAAAAGAACAACAACAACAACAGCAGCAGCAGCAGTAAAACAAAACACTGACAATTTTAGAAAATCTGCGCCAGTGGTTATTTATCCGTATTATCGAAAAATGTATTACAAAACTTGGTAAACAATAAACTTTCTGTACATTTCTGATGATTAATTCAAATAATACGTGTGTGAATGTGGGAAACTGAACATTAAACCTATTAGTTTGGTTAGTGTGGTTGAGTTGTTTGTAATCCACGCTCCATTGTCTGTAAATATTTAAGTTTTCAATGTTGAATCGTTTTATTCTATATTCCGAGAAATGTAAATATGATTTGCTGTCGACATTGTTATGTATACGTATGCTGTGGCAAATGTGGAAAATAAATTAATCCAATCAAATGAATAAAAACGATGTTGGTTTATTTGCAAATTCAGTTAAAAAGCATACAAGTTCCGCAGATTTAACTCGATATCTTTCATAGCACGGCCGTCGTCTGGCAAAGAGGCGTATCTCGAAAATGGGCCTCTTTTTTTAAATTGCATATTTGGGGTTTTTGAGGTCAAAATTTTCATTGGGCCAAATTTCAGAAGTGCTCGAGTTTCAGTTTTTGAGATATCGGGGCCCTCTCTACCCGATTGCATAACTATCGTCGTATTTTGTACGGCAAAAGGGTGTATCTATACATACGCCCCTGTCCGTGGAAATCTTGTTGGTTTCTGCAGCAGTATCGTTTGATAGTGAGAGGGGCCTTATTATGTTTGTATGGATAGTGGCTTGAACGCCCTTTACTCGACGCTTTCATTGCTTTGTAAAATGACACTTAAATTCGCGAGTTTTACAATTCCATGTCAAATCACCCCATGGATTTCATCGCACCCTCTTCAAATTCGTTCAAATTTGGTGATTAGGTTAATTGAGTCTTTAAAACCCAAATTTCACATTTTCATATAACGATCATTCGAAAACATTTTATTTGCATTCGATTTAAAACGTGTTTTTATTTCGTAAAATTGTCATTCAATTTAAAGCGAGAAAATTCGTCATTACGTAATACCGCCTTCCGTGAATTCCGTTGGCGAAATTGAATGCTAATAGCTTGCTTTTTAAATTGAATGTTATAAGTGCTACTAGTAAATCACTTGAGCGAAGAGCTAAATAGAATGAAGGAAATACAATTTTGAACGACAGTTGTAAGCCTTCAGGTTAATTTCGCGAATTTGAATGAACCGCTTATCAATACGAATGAAACGTTTACGAAATTGACCGAGAAAACCTATAATTTGTCATTTCAGTTGAGGCGCTGTGGTGCACCGAAGACATATGACGGGAAACGGGAATTCAATTCATGGTGTTTTATTCAATCATTGTAGCCGAGAAGGCGACATTGAAACTGAATGTACAAAGTACAGAACATCATTAAAGAAGAAATACACTTTATCGTACAAATACAAATTAATAATGCAGGGAGGCTGTGAGCTGATGGACACAACAGAAGAAGATGCCATTAATTATAACATGATCCTGTGATTGGTTGGTTATATGATTTAAAACGAACAACGTGCCATGACCATGACATATCCCGTCATGCAATGTAGGCAATGTTATCTAATCCGCAAATATGGTCTTCAAATACATTGAGTGATTTCAAGTTCGGTGTTTATAACGATGGTGTTATAGTGCTTAATAAACACCAACACCAGCCTTAATACAGTACAACATTTTAAATCAGTGGGTGCTAAAGATTTGACCTCTGGAATTCCACTATCGTGCCGCTAATCCGAACGTCGGATTTTGAGCACGATTTAACGGCAATTTACAACCCCCTAACACTAAACACCAGCCCAACACCGAACTTAAAATCACTCAGTGTGTATATTGAAACTAGTTTAGGAGAATAAGTTGTCCATTTACCATGAAATGTTCAAACATTACGTAGTGGACATATATCAAATCACATCAATACACATTTTATCAACCATTCATTACTTTTTGCACATTATGTCAACAAAGTTACTAAATCCCTGTACTGTTTTGTAGACCACTGTATATACTATTGACTATAACAAAAAATGGGTGTACGTAGTCAAAATGAGGGTCATTCAAATGTTAAGGATTCAAGGGCCCCGCTGCAGAAAAATATACAATCGATTGTAAGTTACAATTAATTGTAAGTCAGATCATGTGTTCTAAATGCGCAAATCTGATTGGATGAAACGCGCAAATTTTCTGACTTACACAATCAATTGTAACTTAAAATCGATTGTAAGATCTCTTTCTGCAACGGGGCTCTTTAAGCAACGTATCGTGATGTAGTCATTGCGGATAACATGACGTTATTCAGTTATTTAAAATGATCCATTAACTTCATAAGACTTTTTTCTTCTTCAAAAAGTGCAATTTGAGAAGCATTCCTGAACGCTTTTCGGTCAATGATTATTAAATACCTCCATAATTAGAGAGACATTTGCAAAATCAAAACCCATTTCATTCTTCTGTTACCATAGGCCAAATAACAAGGAATAAGAGAACTGTGAAAGCTCCCATGATAGTGAGTTTGTTGAATTTGGCAAAAGTTATGAATGGATCACTTTAACATGTTTTATTAATAGAACGTGAGAAAACTACATTATATAGCGTGCAGGTCTAACCTCAAACTGTACGCCCCCTTCCATTTTATGGTTGGCTGGAAACAAAATTTCTCCTATTGTTTTCTTTGTCTTTTTTTACCTTCTCCACACAAAATCGTCACCACATATAACATTTGAAAGCGGAACAAACCACTTTACTAAAGAAATATGATTTCGTGTATTGAACTCGAATGTTTGCGTGTTTTGTTGTTCATACGGTGTGACGCATGTATAATAAATGGCGTAGCGTTGTCGGATTTATTGAGGGACACATTCTTTAGTCTTATGGTATATGTCTCCCGTTATTATGTTTTGTCAAATTATGGGGGGGGGGGGGGGGGGGGTACGTGACCCCTCAAACATGCACCCTCACCGAAACTACGCCTTTGCATGTACAGTATTATGTTAATTCATGCACCACCATAGCCAAGAATCAAAGTTAAATTTTTAGATAATGATGTCGTTTTTTTTCTTCTTCCAGCTGAAAGGCCTGTATTGGCCCGATGGTACATTATTCAACAAGCATGTACCCACGGATCGACAGCCTCTTCCAGATATTCCTATAGTATTAACTTGAATTTGTTGATAAAATTGGAAAATATTATTGATAATGATATTGTTCTAAAAAAAGATCAATAAGAGCTTGAAGCGCAAATATTCGCAATAATGATATCGCCAATAACTATAATAAACAACAATTATCAATTCAAATTATGTAGGCCTATAATATAACCAATGCTTTATGAATCCAACAAGCAAATAAAATGACATACATATTATATGCATCAATATCAGTGGCGTAGCTAGAAGGGAGGGGGGGGGGGGGCATGTACCCCAAATTTAGTTTCACGAATGCCCTGTTTTTTGTTTTAAAGGGACTAAAGGGGGTATCCCACTGAGCAGTGTATTGGACAGAATCCTTTTATTTATTTTTTTTCTTTAATTTTGAAAATTGAGTTTTTGATAATTTAATTATGAAAAAAAAAAAGTAATGTTTGGCGTAATATATTCTTTTGAATGCAACGCCAATTAAAATTAATAACAACAACAACAACCCACTGAGCGGCGAATGCTTGCGAACGTAGCGAATTTGGGATTTCGCCAGGATTCGTAAAAGGTTGCAAAAGGTTCGTAAAAGGTTGCAAAAGGTTCGTAAAAGGTTGCAAGACAGTTCGCAAACAGTTTTCATTGTCGCAAACAGCTTTTCTTGTCATTTAGTGGATAGTATGATGCGTGGTGCAAATGAAGGGTTAAGTGCAAACACCGATACAACTATTTTTTAGCGATTCGAGTTGACTGCGATCAAGTGGGCTGATCAGAAGAACGATTCAATTGATAAGAAAATGTATGGTACTTTTAATCATATCTTCAAAAATATACATTGAAAATAATTATGCAGTGGGTAAGGTTGCATTTAAAAGACAACATTTGTGTTATGATGGTACCTTTATCTTGACAAAAAACTGCGCTTAAAGGTTTTAGCATTTTTAAAAAACTGTTCAAACTACAGAGTGTGTCAGAAAAAATGTCCCAACTTGTTAAAGTTGTCTTGTTTGAAGTATGAACATTTAATCATGGGTTTCATGATATGTCTTGGTAGAGTTATCCTCCCAGCATATGATGATATCCTTTTCATTTGAATCTATGCACGCATGACTGAACGGGGACTGAACAAAAGACATTTTTTAGAAGACTGCAAAATCTCATGACATTATGCAATGTAACATATCTTGAAACCCTTGGTTAACTGTTCATACTTCAAACAAGACATTTTTAAAGAGTTGGGTCATTTTTTATGACTCACTCTGTATAGTCGCGTTCATCTTATGTTCTAAAATCGTACAACAATAAGTTATGAAACGTATATCAAAGTATAGACTTCCTTCATTAATCATTTAATTATATCATGAATGATGATTTCGATACATATACACATACTATTTTACGATTTAATTGACGATCACAAATATTATCTATGGTGCTGTAGCAATGATACAACATTAATAAGAATGTTACAAAATGATGTTAGAAATTATGAAAAAGAGCAAAGAAAAAGAGCTACATCACGTCACTTCGGTGATCCCTCGTACATTTTGTATCATGTTTATAATAGCTTCTGACCAACACGAACATTGAAAATTAAAGTGAAACCAGTAAAGTGTCTAACTCCACGAAAATTACTTGGAGCTTCCTCGTTTCTCTTCTACCGTGTTGTTTGGATTATGGTAAAAGAAGAATAAAATAGGGTTAGTTTGTTTTTAAATGCCCCTTTAGTATGACTGATCATTGATAATCATTCAGCTCAAGAGCCTTAATGAACGGTCATAAACCCCATACACGTTATACAGTAATTCGTTGTAAACGCTGACGTAAATTTTCGCTTTTTTAACCAGAAAAGCAGTGTTCCTTTTCAATGAAACTTTCACACATCATTCGGACATATCTTACAATGATGATTTTGGTATAGGATTGAAGTCTCAAATGTAATTTTGGGCAATATCTGACACTTTACAGCTGCACCTTATGGGGTTTCAGGGACGAACAAACCCTGACAGGAGCTGTCTAGCTCAGTCGGTAAGAGCACCGGTCTATCAATCCGGAAGTCTCCGGTTCGAATCCCGGGGAAGCTCTATTTTTCTTCTATTTATACCCAAGCCTTAGGCTAAGAGTATTATTATTATTATTATTATATATTATATATAGCATCTATCAAGTTGAACTCCTTAGTTTCGCTTATTTGACAACATAATAGCACAACAAATTCTATTTACAAAATAAAGCAAGAATTGCTAATTGGATCACCCAAACACGATCAATCTCATTTGTTTTATCGACAACAATACTTCGGGACGAAATGCTCGTAATGTTTTTGTTGTTTACAGACACTACAATGCACACAATGTACATTCACATATTTCAAATAATACTGAAATTATCTGCTAAAGGTAGCAAACTTACACCCATAATAATAAAAATTCATTGATGAGGAAATGAATAAGGACTTGAAAATACCCTTGTATGGTATTTTATCAATTTACATTAAGATCTTGCAATAACAAAAGGCGGTTACCAGTCACGTGTGTACTTAAAGGGAACTATAATAAATGAAAGGTAATAATTTAAGTAGTCCATTCCACCAACAATTTCAGAAAAATAGGTTTCCAGACAAATTAAATTATTTGAAAACTCATCACCATACTAAAGTATGTGTCCATGGGTCTGCAGAAGAAGACTATTATATGTTCTAGGACGTACGCGTGTATATAATTGCAGCACTCGCAAACATTTGGCGCTTACAGAACCAAACGCCCTCTTTGGTTCCGTACGTTTTGGTGATTAATTGCATTGTTTATGAATTACTCAACATTTTGCAAAGTGTTAGACATCTGTTTAATATTAAACAACGGTACCGAAACGTATAAGCCTGTGTTATTATTTGCTGTGGTCCCCTTTAATGTTCACAGACCATAAAGATTACATTTATTTCGGTGGACATCATACATAAGAAATACTTTTATTTTGTGAATAAATGAAAAGGTGTAATACATTGTCATAATCAACAAACTTACTTAGATATGTTAGAACTCTCTAGCTTCTCACATACCTTGTTGTATTCGTATTACCAATATAAGCAGGGAAAAGGTTTTCCCGAAGTTCTCTTTCGTTAAAATTTGTCACACATCACTCAGTAGACATATCAGATTACAGAAATGCACATTCTATCATCACTTCATCGGTTTTCGCACATGTCTACGAAGTTAATAGACGCCTTGAACAGATGCTAAATGATAAGATAAATTAAAGCCATCAATGATGTGTGCATTTAATATCCTGAATGTTCTGAGATTGTTTTCACGTACAAACTACAGGAGGGTTCGTGAAATTATTCCACAACGAGTGAATCGCTTTGGCGGTCCTATCATTCCCGTGCACCACCAAACTTTCCATAAGTGTACAACCGTCCGTCTTAGGAGTCCACGTTACAAAACCTTCATGGCCGGTAAGACCAAAGCCGAGTTGTTTTGCCAGAAATCCTTGATAAGCGCCATCAACTGCATTAGTGAGAGATATTGTAAACGATAACCTGTACATTTCTGATATGGTATCCGTCGAAAACACGTACCCTCCATCGCTCTTGAATGACTCTCCAGAGGATTTTTCACCAGCGACCTGAAAACGCTTCATGCGCATGTGCTCTGGTTCGATTGGGTCCACTCGCGATCCAACCCAAAACTTTTCCATCCCTTCCCCGTTGTTCCGCAGATCCATGAGATAAGACACGATGTTATCAAAGTTTACGAACATGTCTTCGTCGCCCCTGAAGAAGTACTTGGCGTGCTGGCAGTTCTCGATGATCCACTTTAAGCTGAGGACGAACTTGAGGATGAAGTTTTGGAGGGACTCTACGAAGCTGACCTGGATGATGTCTCCGTACTTGATATCCTCCTTCCGCAGCCGTGCGTTCATCGCTTCCGTCGAGTTCTCCGCTTGCGCGATCAGGAACAGGCAACGGATATTTATCCCCCCTATTTTCGTCTTCTTACACCAAGTGTCCCTGATGGCCTTTCGGACCTCGACGTGGTCTGGCTGTGAGCAGATCAAAGCAATGATGAATATATCCACAGGATCACCTTCGTCATTGTAGCATACGTGAGGATGGTTCAACTTGTAGGCCATGACTTCTTGGAAAAGGTTCCGGTTATCTACATCACCGGGCAGCACATTGGCCGAGTCGGGTGGTCCCATGCAATCTTTCTTCACAGTTTTGTTGCGAGTCTGGTTCCATGTGTGTCTCAGCAAGTGTTCCGTCGCGCGCATCGTTACCAGCGTATAAAAGGTGCAGATATTCTCGACGCTAAACTCTCTCCTGGTTAATAAGTCTTCCTCAATTACGTCCCAGCCACGGTCGTTCGCTACAACGCCAAGGTAAACGTCGCCGATGGAGATTAATGAACGAATCTGCGCGTCGTGGAGAAGACCTAATGCGACACTTTTCGTAAAGATGTAGCCATTTTCGTCGGTGCAGAAAGGAGGGAAATGTTCTCCTGGATAGGCATCCAACGAAACGAAGTAAATGCTTTTCTCGTTTCTCATGACCTTTGAAGAGTGAACCAGTTTACCGAGCATGGTTGGAGAAGCAAACGTACCTTGTCTTTCATTTTCTTCCAGTGTTTGTAGTAGCATGTCTGTGTTAAGTACCAGAGTTTCGAGTCCGAAGAAGAAGTATTCAACGGATGGACAACTTTTCAACACCCATCGGACTCCCATAAGCAGTGGGTTAGTCGTTTTAATTTGCACTGTGTAAATGAAACCACCGACCAGCAAGTCACCAAGCTGCCAGGATTCGGATAATGTTTCGTCATTCATTTTACGGCTGAACGTCGTTCCCGTCACGAAGAAGAATCTCATCTGCTGCTTCTGTCTTTTGGAGAGATGCCCCCAGGTGGTGCGGACAGCATCTCGCATCGATGTGTGTTTTGGAACAGACGCGATCAAGAGCACGATACGAGTTTCGTTGTCGCACTGCCCCTCCAAATCAATTTTCGGGATGAGCTTTTTTGAACGGAAGAATTCCTCCTCTGGGTCGACCGTTGGAGCTTTTATCGTGGGCTGCTCCTCCTGATTGTCAACGCTTGCCTGGTCTTGACTAGCGTCGTGGTCGTAAAGGTCTAGTTTTTGCACCTGCACTCGATCCTCGGTTCCCTCCATCTGCAGGGTAATGATGAGCATTGCTGCAGAGTACGACAAAACGGTAAACAAGAACAGCATGACAGCCGACTTGATCTTTTTCTTGGGGGAGAACATTCCCATCCGGATTGCCATTGCTAAAGTCTTTTCGGCCTTATAATGCCGACGAGCAGAAATCAACGCACGTATGGACTATCCAACCTCCGGAGAATTGACTAAGTGAGTCATGAATTTGGTTGGATCCCAATAGCACGCATCTATCATCTATTTGTGATTTCTGTAAAATGTGAATGTTAGAGGCATTTCGGGGTAAAAGTAGGGAACGTCTATTTAACGTAATCTGAGTATGCTGAATCTGATTAGCCCGGTTCCCAAGCGAAATTGTGAGTTTTTGACCAACTTATTTGCAAAAACAAAATGGCTGCCAACATGACGCTCTTTTTACCTTTATACAGTTTGATTTTATTTTATTAATTCTGCAACCAGGCGAGCAAATCCTGCAAACTAATTTCTTTGATGATGCTTGTATCACAACGGATACATTATAAGACCATTCTGATGTATTTGGTGGAAAAGAAGAACAAAATCAAAAACTCAGACTTTTGCTTGGGAACCGGGCAAAACGGATTCAGCAAAGTATGCTGAATCCGTTACTCAACTTATGTAAACTGTTTCCCACTTGTATCCCAATTTGTCTCTGGGACCTTATAAAGCACTCTTTCCAATAAAAAAAACCACACACAATAAAACCACGCACGAACGTTGCTTGCCGTTCCTGTGCTACCTACAATTTTGTTTACGGATATCGATGCAATTTAACCAATCAGAGGCCGTTGCTCATATTACCCCTTTATGTTTGTTCATCGAAGTTCATTTAGTTTCTAAGCACGAACATGGGCCGGGTGGGGTCAGGGGTAAATTTCAATAGTAATGATATTAAACAGCTTGTGGTATAGCGCATAATAAATTGCAATGCACGTCCCATTACGCCTGACAATCCATTCAGTAGTCATAAACTATATAGACTAACAAACGTTAAACCGGTAGATTCACGATGGACGAAACATGCTGTTGTGTTTATATTGTAAATTGATACATGAAATGTTACCCAGGTTTTTATGTGATAAAATAATATTCGAAGAAGACTCGTATCATCTTCGTAATTCTCGTAGAATTTTTAAGTTATGTAAACCCAAAACTAATTATATTAAGAATGAATATCTCTACTCAAGTGCTCAGTTATTTAATAGTTTACCTGAACATGTAAGATTATTGGATGCACATTATGTTGATAGTTAGCGTTTTGTAGTTGCAGTTTTGATTTTATATTTCTTATTGTATTTGTTAACCATATTTTCACTTTGCACTGTATATTTATTTTCACTTTATAATATGCATAATATGTTGATAGTTAGCGTTTGTAGATGTAGTTGTAGTTGAAGTTTTGATTATAATATTGTTCTTATTGTATTTGTTTACCATATTTTTATTACTTTGTATCACGACCTCTCTGGAAAAAACAGCCTATTTGGCCGATCGAGGGATTTTTTACAGTGTTTAAATAAAATAAACCAAATCAAACCAATACAAACCAAACCATCTGGGGGTAGGGAATTCATTGTTAGCAATCATTTCTATGTGCAATGCTCTACAATACAATATATATAGCTGTCCCTATATTTTGCACATGTATGAGTATATTTCACTAAGGCTAGAATCGTCCATTAGCAATACTTACAAGGTTTCATTTTGAATCACGTTGTTACTATGAATTAACGATATTTTAACAGATAGGTCTCAACTTCGGCTAATAGTTACCTCATTTGAATAATACATAGAATTGCTTATGGAATGGTAACATCTCTTTTGGGGGGTTTTGTGGGGCAACAGATTCATTTCTGATACATGCAAATATGTATTGTAATAAGTAATTAAATTGTTGTCCCCCAAAACCATCTATACAAATCACATACGAATTATTGTTTGCCGTTCCGCAGCGATCTGCAATTATTGTGTTTATGCACGGAGATTCAACCAATCAGAGACCGTGGTGATATTCCGAGTTTGACACATGACGGCGCTATTACTCTTGACGAGACAGACACAATTGGGCTTTAGTAATCTCGTATAATTAAAGTAAATATGTACTATTGTTATTATATGCCATTTTATAGTAGTTAACAGTTATACAGTCCAATGCTTACCAATTACACACACAGTGGCGTTGCATGGTCGGATTGATTGGGGGGGGGGGGGGGGGGGGGGGGCGGAAAATGATGTTCTTGAAAACAAAATGTCCCCTTATGTTTCCAATTGGGTTGTTAGTTTGTTTGATTGTTTTTTCCCCCACGTGCCCCCCCCCCCCCCCCCCTCCTTCGGCGCTACCCCACTGTACCCACATATTCCCAATGCCGTTATTTGGCTTTAAATAAATATTTTAATCAATATCAGGGCACATAAAACATTGTGTAGAGGATGTAATGCTATATCTTTCTCCATGTGGACAATACAAGACAATATTGATTACGTTTCAGATGTGAACGGGTCACTTATTAAAATGTGTAAAAATCTACCACGAGCCGACTGTGCATAGTTCGATTGGCCACGCCTTTTTGCAAACTCCCAACCTGCATGGTCTCATTGCAAGAAATTCTTTAAATCAATAATGGAAAAAAATGATCTGTTGTGTATTTGTGCGGTTATGCGTGGACTCGATTCAATAGGTAGGTAAACACATGTCTCGCTCGCTTATATGCGTGTAAATATGGAATCAGATTTCTCACACGGTGTAAATTTTAGCGCATGCATGCCCTCACACACATTGCTCCCTGTATTGTTATTGGCAAGAAATACAAGTTGTTACTGAGAATACCGGCAATTCACCAATTTCTTTTTTGTCCAAGTTTACACAATAATCAGGATACGTAATCATAACGTGTGAAGGCAATACAACATTGGTTCTGCGTGTAAAACATAATTCCGTTTCTCGAACGATCGTCTAGGCCTTGTAGGTGAAATGAATAACTGGACTATGGATGTTACCACTTTGAACATGTTCAAAGGAGTTTCCGGATAAACGTATCTCGAGAAAGTAAACGGACAGGATCGAAGCGAACTTTAGTTGGATTTATTTTTGAAGGATTTACAAAATGAATTTCACCCGAAATGTGCTGTTCCGAGTCTCTGGTTTTTGGATTACAAACAAACTTTGTGAGGAGAAATACTTTTGTGATATCAAGGAATAAACGTTGATATTCGCCTTCCTGTTTACAATAAAAGTACGTGTCCATCGTCTTCATAGACAACTCTGTACGTGTCTATCGAGGTGTTTATTCGCTGAGCCCATCCTGAAGATCCCCAACATGTATATCAGGATAAGCACAAGGACTGCGCGATTAGTTCTAGTCGCTCTGGTCGCAGTGGCCCTTGCCAATGTCATCATTGTCCTGTTCCTGTCGAACTATTCTGGGGTCAAGCAGGACCCGATCGAACGCATCGACAACCTAGTACGTGAGAACATCGGGTCGGTCGACGATGCTGCTGCAGACGACAACAACGAGGACCTCAAGAACTTGAAGCACGAGCACGGCATGGAAGACATGCAGATGAACCTGCTCGGCAACGCGCTGTTCAAAGAAGATGATATTCTGGAGATCCGTAACGAGACGGAGGTGAAGCTGAAGCGGAACGCTCGCATCTCCGTGAAGGAGCTCACCGGATTCATCCAGACCAACCGCAGGGCGCCAATGTCATGCAGGGAGAAGCACATCTTCATAGTCACCTTTGTGATCTCGGCGCCGTACAGCATCTATCGACGGAACGCGGTGCGGGATTCTTGGGGAGCGTCCAAGAGGATGGAGCGGAAGAACCTGCTGACGATCTTCACGATGGGCAAGCACCCAGACTCCTGGAACCACGGTGGCGTCATCAGTCTGGAGAAGGAGGTCATGAAGTACAGGGACATCCTGAAAGGGAGGTTCAAGCTGGAAAGGGAAAGTCGAACGTCGCTGAAGATCTTGCTCGGTCTCCAGTGGATACGGGAACACTGTAAACACGTGAGCTATGTACTCGTCGTTCAAGACACGATGTTTGTGAACTACAGACGTCTGGTCAAGGCCTTGAAGTATCGCGACAGTCAGGATAGCAATACAGATAAAATATGGATCGGGAACTTGCAGAAAAATCAGATTCCTATTCGAGATCCTTCCAGCGCACATTTCATTTCTAAAACTCTGTTTAATGAATCTGTCTACCCGCCATTTTGTAGTAGCAGTGCTGGTTACGTAATGACCATGGCGGCGGCTCGAGATCTGTACAATGCGGCCCTCACTACCCATACCGTCTTGCCTTTCATAGACCTCTTTACCAGTGTCGTAGCGCGCGACAGGAACTGGACTCTCATTCATAACAGTCAGCTGTTCTCAACAGGACGCATCCACACGCAGCCGTGCGCGGCGAATCGCGTAGCAGTCGGGGTCGCTTCGGAAATGCCCGATGAAATGATACAGTTGTCCCATCAGCTGAATAATTTCACCTCGCTGCGCAACTGCATGGATCCGGACCTGGAACTCGTGCTTCCGACGGATATCAACAACGAACCGTATCTGAATGGCGTTCTCAAAACCACCCTGGATCATCCTCACGTTTGCTTCACAGCAGCAAGGCGGCCCAGGGACGTCTTCATGGTTGTCTTTATCAGCTCGCATCCGGCTAACGTCGACATGAGAAATGCAATCCGGAGAACTTGGGCGTACAGTAAACTCATAAAAGGGTTAGCGCTAAAGTTCTTCTTCATTCTCGGGAAGTCTTCCAATGATGTACACGAGGATGACAAAAAGGTTAAACGAGAAGATGCGCGACACAAAGATATCATACAAGCCAACTTTGTGGATTCCTTCAAGAACCAAACGTTGAAAATAATCCTCGGCTTGAGGTGGGTATCAACAAACTGTCCGCATACAGCATACGTGTACAAAGGCGATGAAGACACCTTCGTGAATTTCAAAAACATCATCAGCTACTTAAAGAAGCTCCGTAGCAACGGGACGGGGACAGAGGGCTTATTTTTAGGTTCGCGAATTTTTGGAAACAGGCGGTTCTCTCCGGACAACGAAGAGGACGCGTACTTCGAGAAATTCCATGTGTCGGACAAGCTGTACCGGGGCCACTACTATCCGCCCTACTGTAGCGGAAGTGGATACATCATTTCCAACGACCTGGTGAAACTGATGTACCGCGAAGCGCTGCGGACACCCATCATAGGCGTTGCGGACGCCTACCAGGGGATTCTTGCCAAACGCGTTGACGTGGAACCCATCGGACACAGAGGGTTCAAATCGTTCGGCGGCAAACTGGACGTGTGCCTCCTGAGGAGAAACGACACCATGAACGTTCACGGGATTGGGAAAACACCTGAAGATCAGTTGAAAGTATGGGACGCCTTTAATGATGAGAAGATTAAATGTGCGGATATATGGGGAAATTAGCGATTTTGTATACAGATTTTTGTTTAGGGGTTGTGTAATTTGTGTATAGCTGATGTTGGTCTTATGAATCCAAGCATTTCTTTGCGGTTACAATGCTGTATACGCATACACAGAAAAGGAGGAATGTTATGAAACATGTACATGGGATCGGAAAACAGTGTCAAATTGATTGAAAACGTACGCAGTGTCTTTGTAGTCTTGGTAAGGAAGGAGATAATTATTACCCCTCTTAATAGGGTTATAATCAGGAAACTACATAACGCATTTCATTACGATCCTCAGCATTCTGTAGTATAGATGTTACAAATGTTATTCAAATCTTACTTCAAGTGACTAATTTTCCCCGACTAAGTCAGTGTAAATATCTCTTACTGTTCTCCATGTCTTCAGAGATACCTCCTTTTAAAGGGATATTACAGATATGGTCAAAATAAATTTGAGTAACTAAAGCTTGCACGTTATGATCAAAACCAATAAAGTATAACTCGACCATGTTTGAATGGTAGAAAGACGTATTAACGGTTACAAAGAAAGTTGTCTTCAAACGCAAAAAAGGCGTCCTTCAGACACCTGAAAGTTGTAACCATTTGTTATTTTGTTAATGTGAATGTTAGTTGTTTGTATGATGTAAATTTGTTTTGTTTCGAAATGGTTGTGGTATTGCAGTTCCTAGACTCAGTTTTCCTCATACAATGGGTGGAATTCACAAAGGAGGTTTTTACAAACCATGGTTTGACCATGGTTTACATCTATGGAATGCCATTTGTAAACTGATGGAGAAAGAATGTAAACTTCTTGTTAACAATGTTGATTTACAATTTACTTGTATACGAGCAGCATTCCATAGATGTAGACCATCGTCAAACCATGGTGTGTACAAACCTCCTACAAACCTCCTTTGTGAATTCCACCCATTGAGTATGAAGCGCGCTTTAAACCAGAACTGTACTAATCCTTTAAAACTATAGTCTATACTTTTTTTTATTTTGGTTACATTTTTATTTGTTTTACTTGTATTTGAGCTGCAGTGAACCATTTTGATTAGCCTTCCAAAACCCCACCGATGGTCCGGTCAGTTCGGTAGGATGTTGTTCACATTTACTTTCGTACAATGAATACAATACAGTTTAAAATCCATGAAAATCGATGAAGTACATACTTATGTCGCTTGTGAAAATGAAATTATAAAATGTTCATGGTTTCATGAGAAGATAAACAATGTTGGAATATAATTATGGGGGAAATTAGAGTAGCGATTTCATAGGAACTATTGGCAGTATGTTGTAGGTAATCGTTAATGAACGATGAATGGTCAATACTAATGTATGGGTATCGTTGCTGTTGTTGATGTTGTTGTTGTTATTTGATGGCAAACAATCAAATTTGACTATTGTTGCCCATTTTAAGGGATCTAGTAACCATGGTAACATTGTCCAAATCCACAACATTTTATTGGAGATCTAGTGGTTCTCTCATACCTTGTTCAATTCGTATTACTAGTAATAGAAGCATGGATCAGGTTTTGTTTTTTGTTTTATTTCCCTTTCGTTAGAAAGATATTAACGATTGAAGTGTTCGGATTTTTAACTATCCATTGGATAGTCTTAACTGTGTACAAAGTCAGTGAAATGAGTTTGGAAATATTACTTTGCATTTTTGCTCATTACTCGGCCATATAAAACCTATTAAGCGTGTACTGTTCACACAATACTCAGTGGACATACGGTATAGTAACAACAATGCACATGTTATCAACCATTCATCACTTTTTGCACATGCCAAAATTAATATTTATGCACAAAATCCTTGTATCTCACATAGGGACTCTGTGTTTACAATGCAACAATCAAGTATTAATATAGATATAATTATATAATTCAATCTGTGGTCTCTGCTTCTTTTACCCTTTGTATGCATGTCCATGTCACATATACCCACAATGCCTTGCCGTAAACGCCACGTATTGGCATGTTTATGGAATGCAATGAAACGGGGCTATTCGGTGCGGGCAATGTCATGGCTATTCCGTTGCAATACGCGGAGATACGACGTGACAATGCGTATAGTAGATCTTGGTTTTATGCCAATTGCGGGGAAGGCAGAGCTGATTTCAAAAGCCCTGTCGAGGCAGAATTTTGAACATTTTGAAATGTTTGCTCTGCCTTCCCGTATTATGTGGCGTGAATTAGGCCCAGTACCGACACGTATTGTTACGTATCACCACAGACTTGCCATGGAATAGACCCGTTTCATTGCACCACAAAAATGTAAATACGTGGCTCTTACGGCAAGGCTTTTCGGGTATATGTGACGGGGTTATTACCATATTATACCACGAAATATTTGTATTGTGTGCAGATCTAAAAGAATGCGCAATTCACAAATACATGGACCAGTGTACGTTTCAACGGGAATTCAATGGACGAAACGATTATTTTATAAACTGCGCCATCTATCTTTTCTGTTCGGTGTGTGATATAAGGGAAAAGGCGATATAATATGCGAAAATAGTATAATTAGGATAATAATAATAATGCCATATTCATAACGCGCATACATGTATCACGTAAAGAAACATTGTCTATTCTATACATGGGTTTATCAATTGAAGTATTTTTAAAAAATACATGTACATTATTATATTTCAAGAATTGAGGTTATATACAATTATGAGGTTTTATTTCTGTAAAGGGATCCATTAAATTCATAAGATTTTTCCAAAAGTGATAATCGAGACTAAGATCATATACCAATATCACTGTACGATTCATCTGAGTGATGTGCGATAGCAAGAACATTGTTTGCCTATAATAGTAAGAATGTGGAAATTGATGTCAGAATATTTGTATGTAATGCCGATTACTCTCGTACAATCAAAAGCCGTTCCTGGAAGGATTTTCGTTCAATTATAAAATATTTCCATAATTAGAGATACTTTGGAGAAATCAAATCCCATTTAATTCTTCTCTACCATAAACCAAACAACAAGGTACAATGGAAATGTGACAGCTCAAAGGGGTTTGGTTGAATTTGACAAAGTTAATGGATCACTATAAACGTAATATTTCTACTTATGCTGTTGTAATATGAAGCATCCGACAGTAAAAACAAGTGACAACTCAATATAAAACGTGTGGTGGGTTCAGAGCAGGCAATATCATTTTTAATATCGATATGTTGATAAAAGAACAGCTGGGCGTAAGAAAGGTGTCTCATGGATTATCGAGTGATTTCGAAAATATAATCTTTGTTATACAAAATGCCTGATATCTGATGATTATCGCAAGCGCATTTGAGAGAAAGAGGGGAGGGGGGGGGGGGGGGGGCTTGGGGTTCAGCAGCTTCCTTAATGTTTTCAAGATGATGTTTTCCGAAATGTATTCACCCAGAGATACGTTCAGTAAATAGGCATACAGGTATGCATATTAACTTTGGCAAATTAAATAGTTAGTTAATTGAATAAGAGATCGGACCCCCGCACCCTCCCCCAATCCCCACAAACAAAATACGGGGTCGTACGCCCATTATGATTAGTGATTATTTTAATATCTCTTTAAAATATTTCGAAATTATTTCTGTTCGACGGGAAAAACATATTTGCTCAACACTTGTCCCCGCTCCCTCAGTTTTTGTTGATTTGCCTGCACTCTATAATTATACTGATATACTCGAACTTATAAATATAGCTCGAAGGATTTTTACTTTTAGAGCCCAATGAATGAAGCATTTGCCAGACTTCACGAAGGTGTTTGTATTATTCTCAAATTCACGTAATTCATGATCATTCTTGCGTTATACATTGATGGGTGAATAAAGCTTTATCATACCACTCCTATACCTCTAACAAAGGCCGTTTTTTGTTTTGTTTAGGTCTTGCTTCGGAAATCGGCAGGGGCGTGATCACCACGAGTTCCCAAGTAAAAATCGCTTAATGGCCCGTAGGTGGTTCACAAAGATCCCAAGTCGAACGTAACACTAAGTTGGACTTAAACATTATCATGATTATGGAAATCCATTAGTGTATATAGTTGAGTTCTGGTAAAGAGAGTACAGTTTTGGTCAAACTGAATTTTAGTAACCAAAACCTGCACCAATATAAATTCCAAACTAATAGTTATAACTCCACCATGCTCGAAAGGAATAAAACATTACAAATGACTAAGTAAGAAGCATGTTATCATTCAAAAAGAGCCGTTAAAACTCAAGAGGGTGCTCTCTAAAGCACTCATCGGTTTCAACCATTTAAAAAAATGTATTGTACATGTGATGTTTTGTTGAAATAGTGATTAGATAGAGAGATAATCAACAACTATTTAAAAACCTCTTTTGTAAATTTTTGAAAAGAGGAAGCATTTAAAAAATTTGTTTAACGGCTGGTTCAAAATTATCGAATAATTGTGGGGCCCCACAATTATTACAAATGGTTATCTTTATGGATATTTCCGCCATTTCTGAACCGATTTTGATCAAATAAAGTTTATTCTGTGACTAAAATTGTATGCTCTTTCGAATTTGACACTCAGTTTTTTATTATCTCACAAAAAATTAGTTTGTGCAGCGCCCTCTCTACCAAAACTCAACTATCCCTTTAAACTACTTCTGTAAACAGGCCTACAATTTTGGATACAAATCATTAACATTTTCTATTACCAAAGAGACTTCAGGTTATTGATGTTTAATTTTTTGAACTTTTCAAATATTCGCATTTTGGGCTCTTGACTATATCTAATTCCGAAGTTACAAATGGCTTTTCATAATTGTTAAGTCCAACTAAGTGTTAAATTCGACTTAGGATCTTTGTTAAACACCCCCCCCCCCCCCCCCCCCGGCCTTTACGGTTCATGTTAATGTTTATATTCATGTAATCAAAATGGTCGAGGCATCTGTCACAGGTTATTACAAAATCATTCTCGGGAGTGAAATCTGAAATCCGACTCAAATCTATCGTAAATGTATAACTAGAACAATAATTATATATTATACATGTATCTACATTTTGATACGAATTGTACACGTTTGTTTATTTGGGAAGGTACTTGGTTACAATAAATTGTCAAATAACTATTCCGGAGATGAAATAAAGTGTCAAAGTCATAATCATGTGAATGAACATGTTTGTCATACAAATATGTTGGCGAACATAGTTTTTAGTTTAAAAATATATATATACGATTTTGAATGAAAGCGTTACGCGTACCGCTTATCCGCTGATATTTCTTGTTTTGTTTTATTTTTCATTTAGCCATGACAATCCCGTTTGCTATGACATTTTCACAAACTACACTGAGCATTTTGGCAAGCGTAGACATAACTAAGAATAGCAGTAATAACAATCGTTACTGCAAAAGGTCGTCCATCAGACATCTACAAGTTCCAACCATTTTTTCCCTCTAGGATTATGAATGCGATCTTTTTTCTTCAAATAATGAGTCATTC